>CM060635.1:28639296-28814296 GCA_030578275.1 Meda fulgida | reverse complement strand
TCCAAGTGCTATGTCTGATTGGCTTGTGTGTAGAGTTTTGACATAATGAGCCAAATTCAGCAAAAAGTGTGTAAGCAATAGGCAAATACTGTAATGAACAGTACAATACACCAAACATATATATATATATACAGGTCCTTCTCAAAAAATTAGCATATTGTGACAAAGTTCATTATTTTCATGTTTTAGATTCATTGCACACCAACTGAAATATTTCAGGTGTTTTATTGTTTTAATACTAATGATTTTGGCATACAGCTCATGAAAACCCCAAATTGTGCCTTCTTTCTAAAAGGGGACATAGTTGTGAGGATACTGCTTTTTCTAGTATCTTTGACAAAAAGGGTAGATTTGAGATCGGCCTGTAATTGACTAATTCTGTACGATCAAGTTGCTTTTCTTTAATAAGAGCCAGGTTTTCGGTACATATTGTAACAAATATCTCTAGCTCAAATGAGGGCAATGTATAATCAATAATTAATAATTCACAATTAATAACTGATCATACGAGTTATGAGACACAATTACATTTTAAATTGCCCAAAAAGGGAATACGTTGCCACGGTATCTGTATGGACAACTAAAGACAACTGGTTACGATCAATTGTCCATACAAATAGGCAAAAATAGATCAATTGTATATATAAATAATCAATCACAACGAATTATAATTAGTTATTAATATATAAATTGTCTAGAATAGAACAACTGATTACTCAGGAAAACCCCTAATGGAATTAATTTGTTATTGAATAATCTGTTCGTCCAGCAAACTGATCATACAATATTTTATCAATCCTAGGCTCTCAAAGAAGACTATTTCTCTGGCCATGAAAAATAGCTTCCCTGTTCTATAGAAAATACTATTTAAAGTATCACAATTTGTAAAGCTCGTAGAATCGAACATTTCAGAGAGGTCGCAATATGAGCAGACAGAGTCAATAGATGAATATGGATTTAATAAAGGAAAATGACGTATACTGGTGACTTCAATTACATGTAATAAAATGTATTTACACACAATAAAACAATAAAACAACAAAACAGCGAAAGCATAAAGAGGAAGATTGAGACACAAAGATCACAGAATGGCAAATTACAGACAGTTAACCTTTGAGAGACAAAAAGGAAACAAATCTTCGTCCGGAGCGCGCTTTTTCACAGGTTTGAAAGTAAAGTTGCCAAATAAATACTTCCAGCTAAGTTCATTTCACTCGTCTGTGGAAATGAACAAAGTAGAATACGAAAAGGAAAAAACAAAACTTAAAAAAGAAAACAAAAGACGAAAGACTGAACACAAAACGGAAAGGAAGCTGGAACTAGAACGGAGAAGGACGAGACTAGCACTAGAACGAAGATGAATCTCAGTCACCTTGCTTTAAGGAAAGCTTTGCTCACGCCTCTTCTGGGTGATCTGACCAATAACACTCGGAAACTTTGTGCGGGAGAGAATCTTCTTTGTTTCGTCTGATAGCCTAATTTGCATGGTTTATGACCACGTCAGAATTTGGTCAGAATCACTCCAAAAATGGTACAACCTAGCAAAATACATTTTATTGTAACCTAATACATATATTCAGCTAAGGCAAACCGAGAGGTTTATAACGGTACCAAGAAAGACATGTAAAAAGAATAGGAATACCAAGATACATCTTAATGCATAATTACAAGCCCCTATAGTTCATCTAATACTATGATAAAATCATAGATATATTCCCATATGACTTGGGACAGGCAGACACATAAAAACATCTCAAATATATCTCAGTAAAGTCTTTATATGAGGAAATTAACGAAAGGTTCATGTCTGTGTGTGTGCGTGTGTATCTTCCTCGCCCTTGAGAACTGATTAGGATCTCTTTGAAGCTCAGACCCAGAGTTAGAGAATGTGTCCTGGTGAGGCTCTACGGACCCATAAAAGGTGTCAGAAGGGAATCTAAATTGCAGACATGTTGGCACCATTTTAGATTTAGATTGACTCGTGACAGAGTCTAAAAGCTTTGGATTTAAAAGGGAATGTGCATTTGATTTCAGATCAACGAACCATGATTTACCCAGATACAATATCCTAGTGTCAAAGATGAATTAATGATATTAAGAAGAGGATCTATGACATCTGGAAGCATCTCTTTCAGTAGCTTAGTCGGTATAGGGTCTAACATACATGTTGTTGATTTAGATTAATTAACGAGTTTAGAAATTTCTTCCTCTCCTATAGCAACGAATGAATGCAATTTTTCCTCAGGGAGACTACAATGCACTCCCTGATGCGATACTGTAGTAGACTGTTGCATAGTTATCGTTTTCTCTCTAATATTATCAATCTTGTAAGTAAAGAAGTTCAAAAAGTCATTACTGCTGTGCTCTTTGGAAACCTCAGAAAGTAGAAGGTTTATTTCTTGTTAATTTAGCCACTGTATCAAATAAATACTCAGGGTTGTGTTTGTTTTCTTCTAAGAGAGTCGGAAAAAGTTTTTAAGGCCTCTCTGTAAGCAATCGAGCTCTCTTCCCAAGAAATCCGAAAAACGTCTAGTTTTGTTTTGTTCTAGTTGCCCTCCATTTTTCTGGCTGCTCTCTTAAGGGCCTGAGTGTGCTCGTTGTACCACGGCGTTGCACTATTTTCTTTAACACTATGGGAGGTTAACACTTCCCATAAATCCTGATGTACTCGTTACATCATAAGAAGAATGGCGCCTACGCTAATATTAGTCTCAATGTTTATCCCGAGGATTAGCGCAGTCCTTTGGATCCAGGCCATATCCAGATCTGATGAAGGACCTGTGCCTGGACGCGACGACAATGCAGTCCTGAAGTGTCAACTAGTCCCTCCCCCGTAAAGGCCTTCTTCCCTTTTACCTCTGTTTACTGAAGTCAGCCAGATCCGGCTGTATCCAGATCAGATCGTGGACCCATCCACAACGCATCCCTGAAGTGCCAGCCTCATCAGCCCTGTGAAGGCCTCATCGACACGACAGGCATTGGCACTGATCCTCAACAAACTCGTCTCCATACCGACGTGATGACTCCGAATTCCAACCAGATGGAACTGGATATTATTCTGAATGCTCTGATTCAATCTGACTTCTGACCTGTAATGATGTCTTAATCATAATCATACACTGTTCGTCCGTTGGCCAGAGGAGAACTGGCCCCCGACTGAGACTGGGTTCTCCCAAGGTTTTTTTCTCCATTCTGTCACCAGATGGAGTTTTGGTTCCTTGCCACTGTTGCCTTGGCTTTTGGCTTGCTTAGTCGGGGACATTTAAATATTCAACAATATTATTGATCTGCCTTACTTAAGGTGGGTGTTGACCCAATTTTCTTCTAGAAACAAACTTTTTTGTATTATTTTCATGTTATCACTGTGAAGTTGCTTTGTTACAATCTATATTGTAAAAAGCGCTATATAAATAAAGGTGACTTGACTTGACTAATCGGAACGGAAGAGCAGTGTTTTGTCCCCCGACTACAGTGTCTCATGGTCACCCAGTTGCCCCTGCATGGGCTCTACATCAGGAACCAAAGCAGTGTCTAAGTCTCATCCAAAGCAGTGTCTAAAGCCCTTGCATTCTTACTATCCTCAATAAAAGTTTGGATGCGTGTCTCTAGTTCTGAAATCTTCTCCGTCAGTCTGACTATCTCCCAGCATTTATCACATTTGAAGCCCTTGGCGCTGACAGAGAAGGCTATACTATACATGCGACACGAAGTGCAAGTGACCATAACAGGAAAGACATTACTCCCCTTTGTTTGTTGACTGATTTTACTTCTCACAGTTGTTTGATAGACTCGTAAAAGGCACGAGCGCGCAAGAGAAAAAAAAGATGGCAAGCAGGGATGGCAGGTTAACAGGCTAGCGAGATCCCTGGCGTGCTAGCGTGTGCTAGCGATAACGATTTAGATAATAGTGATGTCAGATTAATGTGATAGGCAATATTACACAATATCTAATGTATGTTGATGAGTAAGTTATATTTAGCAATATAAACAACAAGGAATGATAGTAAATAGATAATCAAAACAGAAAGCTATGCAGAGCTTTCAGACGCAAACCAGCAGCAAGGCAGACAGGAGCAATCGATCGCCCTTAAATCAATTAAACCTTAAATCAACCTTAATGATATTGCACCTTAAATCAACATGAAAGCTGCTTCATACTAAACAATAAAAAAATAATAATCACATAACTATCATGGTTAAAAAGAAATCGATTAAAAATCTTTATCCATAAGAAAGACAAACATTTAAAATTATAATTTAAAACCGAAGTTGGGCGAAGTCACTGTGGTTACGACCACTGAGTGGCAGAAAGACTGAGCGGCCGCATTCATTTTTAGCGTGAATGTTAAGTCAAGTCACCTTTATTTATATAGCGCTTTTTACAATACAGATTGTTTCAAAGAATCTTTACAGAGATAACAGGAAAATAATGCAACAAAGTTTGTTTCCAGAAGAAAATAGCATCACAGTCCAGCTTAAGTAAGCTCAGTGATGTTTCATTTTTGTTGTAAAAAAAAGTTATTAATTTAGTTCATTTATATATATAGCTGCTCTGGAGAAAACCAAATGTTTTTTTTTTTTTGTATATTAAATCAAATGTCCCCAAATTCCAAAAAAAACAAAAAAAAACAAAAAAAACACATCTAAAATGCGACAACATAAATGTACAAATAGTTTTGACAAGAAATCTGAGGTATATTTTTACAGATTGCCGAAAGCTCCAGAGAAGAGAAGCATATGGATCGCTGCAATTCACAGAAACAACTGGACTCCACACTGTTAACCCTTGCTGTAAAAAAGGCCAGATTCTGACAGTTTCATACCATTTTCCAGTAATATACCGTAACATAATGCATTCTGAGTAATATTTGTCGTTTTTGAGAAAATAGCCTACAGGAATATACTGTGAATTAACAGCGCTCAAAGGCGACACTCAGAGGCTGTGTTCCAAATCACACCCTATACCCTCATTCACTATTCCCTACATTAGTTCACTAATATAGGCCTAGTCCACTTGACAGAGTGAATGAAAAGAAGAGAGTCAATTCAGACTCTGATGAACACCTGACAACCACCATCACTGAAAGACAGAGAAACAAGACGTGAAAAAGGAGAAAAGACAAGCAGAAACACAAGAACTACAACTGACTTCCAGCAACACTGAGTGTGAAAACAGTTTACAGACCAGTTTAACATTATTTATTTCATACATGTACAAAAGTACTTGTTGAGAATTAACAGACATTTAGTTGTTGATGTTTTATTGAAAATAATAAAGTTTGTAGTCACCATTATGGAGATCAGTCAGCTTCAGCTTCAGCTTCAGCTAGCAGTTAGCTTCAGTTGGTCTCTTGACCCTTGACTTTATACCTGATCAACTTCCTCTTGACTTTTTTTCTTGCCATAACAAATGTGCTTTATAAACTCACAGTTTCAGCAGCCAGAGAAAAACTAATGTTTCTCTCAAACATACATAAGCTGGACTCAATAATCATTTAACTGATTTGAATAACAGGAATGTATACATTTCTTTGTTTCTTTGTTTTCTTCTGGAAACAAAATTTGTTGCATTATTTTCCTGTTATCTCTGTAAAGCTGCTTTGAAACAATCTGTATTAGAATACTGCCTAGAATACTGTCTAACACTTGATGGCTGCTCTGTTAAGTCTTCCTCGTCGGTTAGGAACCTGGGTGTGCTCTTTGATACCAATCTTTCATTTGAAAGTCACGTGTCTAGTATCTGTAAAATATATAGTATCTTAAAAATATATATAAATTAAGCCATATGCTCTCATTGACAAATGCGGAACAGTTAGTTCATGCATTCATGACCTCAAGGCTAGATTATTGTAATGCTATACTGGGTGGTTGCCCTGCACGCTTAATAAACAAACTACAGCTAGTTCAAAACGCAGCAGCTCAAGCTCTAACCAGAACCAGGAAGTATGACCATATTAGCCCGGTTCTGTCAACACTGCATTGGCTCCCTATTAAACATCGTATACATTTTAAAATATTAATGATTACTTACAAAGCACTTAATGGTTTAGCTCCGCAGTATTTGCTGCGCTTTTAACAATGTAGATTGTTTCAAAGCAGCTTTACAGAGATAAACATATAATTTAAGGTAACAGAGATTGTTTTGGCATTATAGCAGTTCTTGAATAGTGTTATTTTCCAGCTAAAGTTAGTTTTGATTGATTCACTTCCATTGAAATGATCATTTGTTATTAAATTAGGGGCCGCTTAGATGACACCGTTCTCTCTAAACAGACTTTAAACGCGAACCTGTGATAAACGCTGATGGCGTTC
The DNA here is from genome assembly GCA_030578275.1 of Meda fulgida. NCBI lineage: Eukaryota > Metazoa > Chordata > Actinopteri > Cypriniformes > Leuciscidae > Meda > Meda fulgida. Next base: position 28,807,984 of record CM060635.1, on the reverse strand, counting down.
ACATGCACATTAAGAATTTATTCTATGGTTATGTGCGTTTGAATATATGTGCACAGGTTTGTAATTCCCTACAAACCATGCCTAAACAAACTACTTGTCTTGCCTATAAATTTGATACAGAATTTTATTTAATTTTATAACTTCGGGTTAGGTACGTGACCTGAATTCCCCACAACGCTTTATCTGTTGAGTGGTAAAGGGATCCTCCATAGGGAGAGGCTAGTTGGCACTTCAGCACTGCATTGCACATACATAAGTCCGTATAGCCTAAATTTGATCAAAATGTTAAATGCGCAACCAAGCAAGACCATAGTAGATCATGTGTATACAAATGTTGATAATGCATATAAAGCTCTGCCATGTCGCCATCTTGGACTGTCTGACCATCTTTCCCAATTAATGGTGCCAGCTTACAAGCCACTCACTGACAAGATTAAACCAACTAAGTGGTTAGAGTGTGGCCTGAGGGAGCAATGTTCCAATTGCAGGACTGTTTTGGGTGTACAGAGTTGCTGGAGATAATTACTCTATAGACTTGGAGCAATACACCTCATCTGTCCTCTCCTATATTAATTTATGCAAAGACAATGTTACCACAGTCAAGGAAATAATTGTCTTCTCTAATCAGAAACCATGGATGACCAAAGAAGTTAAAAATCTATAAAAAAAATAGAGAGATGCTGCTTATAGGGCAGGTGACATGGTAGCCTATAGTTTGGTCAGAGTGAACCTAAAACAAGGTATAAAGACAGCTAAATTTAATTATAAACTCAGAATTGAGAACAGCTTCAATAATGGTAATTCCCGACATATGTGGCAAGGTATTGAAACTGTCCCAGATTGTAAAATGAATGACAATCCATCCATGAATGGCAATCTCTGTTTGGCAGAGGAACTTAACATGTTCTTTACCCATTTTTTTTGACAGAGAGAACAAAAGTAATGGAACAGTATGACCTACACTGTTACCTGACCAACATCAATCGTTAATACTTGATACAGACGATGTCAGAAGAGTTTTGCACAGTGTAAATGTGAGGAAAGCGTTCGGCCCTGATGGTATTGCGTGTACTTCGGGATTGCGCTTACCAGCTATCAGGTGTTTACCAGTATCTTTAACCTTTCAGAGGTGTTTACCAGCAACTTTTTACCAGGTGTTTAACCTTTCCTTGGCCTGTGCTGTTGTTCCTAAGTGTCTTAAAACTACAACAATTTTGCCCATCCCCAAACAACAAAAGGGGAGCTGCTTTAATGATTATCGACCAATTGCACTTACGCCTTTAATATCATTTAATATTTCATATTATTCCAGCCAATCTAGGCCAGTATCAGTTTGCCTATCAAAGAATAGGTCAACAGAGGATGCAATCAACCTTGCTGTGCATACCGCCTTGGGTCACTTGGATAAGTCGAACACATATGTCAGAATAGGTTTGTTGATTTTAGCTTGGCTTTTAACACGGTCATCCCCAAAGCACTTTTGTCCAAACTCCACAGCTTGGGAATAAGTTCAGCCATCTGCAGCTGGACTTTGGACTTTTTAAACAACCGCTCCCAGAATGTCAGACTAGGAAAGTACACTTCTTAAAGTCTTACCCTGAATACTGGTGTTCCACAGGGATGTGTGCTGAGTCCCCTGTTATATGTACTCTTTACTCATGACTGCCCACCTGCCCATGAAACAAACACCATTGTAAAATTTGCAGATGATATAACAATCATTGGGCTTGTTCACAAACAATGATGAGTACATACAGGGACGAAGTACAAAATCTGACAGCCTTTCCATCAATAATTTCATCCCAAACACCAAGACGACAAAAGAGATAGTGGTGGATTTTAGGAAGACAAGGAAAATTGATCTGAGTCTTGTGTTCATAAACGGAGTGGCTGTGGAGAGACTCCCCTGTTTTGAATTCTCGGGGTTGAACATTACAGAGCATTTTATTTGCTCTACACACCTCCACTGTCATTGGAAAAGCACAACAGCGTCTTTATTTTCTGAGAAGATTAAAGAAAGCAAGATTGCCTCAGAAACTTTGTGTGAACTTTTACCGATGTGCAGTGGAGGGTGTACTAACATATTGCATTACATCTTGGTATAGTAGTTATACAAGAGAAGAACAGATGGCTCTGCAACAAGTTACCAAAATGGCACAAAATGTCATCGGCACAGTTACCACAAATTGAGAACATTTATTTGTCCAGCAAAACCTCAAATTATTTGAGATCCCGTTCACCCTGCATACCTCCCTTCATGTAGGAGATAAAGGACAATTTTCTCTTGTTCTGACAAAAATTGCTTTTTTGCTAGAGCCATACAACTACATTACACTTCGTGACTGGTTTCCATTAATACATTATATTTGTAATTCCACTACACACTTTAGTTGTTTTTTTTTATTTACTGTACTAATTGTATCTGATGTATCCTTATTTTTAAATTTTTAATCTTGATTGACATTTTTATATTTATTGTTGGGCTTTTTGTCTATATTTTGTTGCCTTTTTTATTTTTAATGTTGTTGTTTTATGTGTACTGTATGCTGACAATAAATTCTAAATTCTAAATCAGCTATATAAATAAAAAATGACAGTTAAATCTGCTAGTCAAATGTCCTTTTAATCTTTGGCTGTGCGGTTTTACAAGAAAACTGCTTGCACCCTGGATGCTGAAATTAGATATCAGTTTAGTATTACAAAATGTAACATCAAATAAAATAATAATAATAATAATTAAAAAAAACATTTAAATGATTTAATTGGGAATAAGAAAGGAGCAAAGCTTGTAAAGTGTAAAATATTGTACTTTTTATTTACAAATGGGAAACGAGTAAACAAAATGCTATGTTAAAAAAAATGGGAATGGCAAAGATAATTTTGAGCTGATTACCAACACAATACTGTCAAACCAAATGCAATATTGTTGAGGGGTTTTAAAGACGTTCTGAAGAGCACTGTACAAACCAACAAGGAACAAAATGGTACTTTGGAGTGTTCCATTGATCCAAATTCAAACAGTTCCACATTGATGTATGATTGGTTAAATAAAATACATCAAGACAAATGAATTTTAAAAGTATCTTCCATGGAGAACAGAATAAATGGCACGTGAAAACTAAGGTGTGTGCAGATAGGGACCCGTTGTTGTGGTAACCACTGAGGGCAAATGGAACCTGACTAAATTTGAATGAGGCTGTGTCCGAAACTGAAGACAGCTGCTGTGCTTATTCGCTGCCCAGTCAGTCAATGGCCTAACAACATTTCTGCATAAAGGAAAGTTTCAGGCATCTGAAATGCTGTTTTGGTTGTCCTAAAATGCCTGAGCAAAGTCTCATCTAAGTGGTTTGGTATAATTACCTCCCAGGACTGTGTTCAGTGATCCACCTCTGAAAGCAAGATAACTTTATTGCTAAGCGCTCTAAAGCGCAAATAATATGAAATTATTATATACAGTTGCTTCTCTTACTGCAGCAACTTCCATTTTTCTTTGTGATATTTTGCCCCAGTTTATCAGGAAGTGACGATTTTGTTCTCTTCGGTTCACTGGATGGAAACGGTACTTTATTCGCAAATGTTTTATGTGATATTCCAATTTTGCGCAAAAGTTAGATTCGCTACTTTGGATGGAAACAGCTAGTGACAAGCTGTTGTACCCCTAAAGGTACATGTTTTCTGACAGTGCTATAAACAAGTTAAGCTAAACTTTAACTCTGACTTCCTCTGCAAGATTCACTTCTGCAGCAATGCATGGGATCAAGCCTCCGTAACTACAGTGTCATGTATGTGTAAAGTATGATTGGACCTCTAGTAGAGAGAATGTTATGCAAATATTGGTCTTCGAACATGAAGTAAGCGAATGTAGCATTTCTCAGGCTTTGGACACAGCCTTGTATGGGGTAACAGGAACTTTTTAAACCTGAATAACCATTTCTCTTCCACCATGGAAAAAAAATCCATACTCCAATACCCAAAAATACTTGGTACCGGGGAAACTTGGAGACATGCTGACATATGGCAGTCTTTAACATTTGCTAGAAAACATAATACTGTAATGTGCATTATGTGTAAAATATTATTTTTAAATTAACATCTAGTACTTTGGAGAGGACACAATTCTCAGAGATTAACAAAATATTAAATCAATTTAGTATCTTAATCATTGTAAAAAAAAAAAAAAAAATTAAAGGAATCAATTTCCCTTGCAGTTTGAGATTTTAAAACCACTAGAATAAGAAAGACACTCTGATTTATTCCTCCATCTGGAACATGATCTCATCAGCAGAGGAGAGGACGAATAAAGCACATACAATCTCAAATATAACACGCAGACAGTTTCTTCTTATGCATTGGCACGCAGCCCTTCATAGTTGTCTGCTTTATCCTTCACGAAGAATGGGTTCCTCAACGCGACCAAAATTGCTATTTTGCAAAGCAAAACAAAAAGATAAATGGGGATAACAAAAAACATGAATGAAAACAAAACAAAAAACAAACAAGCATTTTGTATTTACACTGAATACAGGCATCATTTCATAATGGTTATGGCCACAACCCTGAACAAAAGCATTTCCACATCCTCCACCTCCCAACTTTACCCACAATTCCCTCTGTTTACCTCCCCAGCTTGCTCATGTATACACCCCTCGAGTTGAAAGTCTGTGCAAATTGTTCAGTCTTCAGTCGACTAGGGCATGAGGCCACAGGAGCTTAGGTAAACTCATGAAGCTGTACATGCCTCCAGTCAGGAGGGAGTCGAGGGGACTAGAAATGGCCAGAAGATCAGGGTGAGTCCAGGAGGCTGGGTTTAGAGGTTGTCTCCGGGCTGATATTGAGGTTCGGTCGCTGTGAAGTAATCTTCGAGGAAGGCCTGCAGGTACTCGAAAGTGGGCCGCTCTTCTGCGTCTTTCTTCCAGCACTGAACCATCAGCTCGTGTAGAGAACTTGGACAGTCCTGGGGACTCGGCATCCGGTAGCCACGCTCCACTTGTTCTAGTACCTCCCTGTTGTTCATCCCTATCAAAAACAACAGAAAACTCAATAAGAGGAAAAAAAAGAGTACATTTCAGCAGAACAATGCTTTTATGGGTGCCAACCAAGGGCGTAGATGGGCCTAACGGGCATAGGCTCGCCCACTATGAACAGGCCCCCCAGTTTTTGTTCAAATATTATATTAATTAAAGGTGCCATGTGCAAGAATTGAGGTAAAAATATCCAAAAAATGAGCTACACGCATCAAAAGAATGAGAAGAAATAAGGGCGATGATGTCATTCAAAAAAATGACAAGTTATAGTGCTGCAGAGATATCAATTCACATAAATACTAGCCACGGCCCGACAGATGTCATAATACCAGTTTCGGCCATGGGAGGCAGTATGAGGCCAACATAACTACCAGCCAAACTGCAATACACGAATAACTTGCACAGCTTGTGGGCGTACTTGAACCTGATGTCAATCGTGTGGAAAGTACAGCCCATTACTACATTTCAGTTTAGGGAAGAGAGCGGAAGAATGGCTGAAGCCCTTGGCAAGAGACCCTTACCACCACCACAACCACCCACTGCAATGAAAAAAACGCGCTCGGAATCACAAATAAAATCGGATAAAAAAAAGGAGCAGAACCAGAGTAAACATTGGCACTGCTTTCCATCGCTGGAGACAACTAATGGATATGAAAGAAATTAGGTTCGACTCCGAACTTGCAACATTTCTTTTGGATTGGTAAGATGCTGCTAGTATTTCGCTAGAAGTTTGTTTTATATGTTTGTTTCGTTTTTTCAGGAAGTTATAACATAGAAATGTATCGAAGGCTGTTCTATAAAAGTGCTAATGTTAGCGATGGCTAACCGTATCTGTTAGCGTTTGATAGTTAGCTCTACCCACAGATCCCATCCGGTTTTCACCTGTTATATACCAGAGCCCGTCTCTACCAAGCTGATGATAAAATGTAACATTAGCTAAGAAGCTTGAAATGTCTTCGATGATAATGAACCCCAAATGGACGCACAGAACGTAACGGAAAACATTGCAAGGTGTAATGAGACCGAATGTTTTTTGGTGACTAATGATAACTTAGCTAGAAGAGGAATTGCTAATGAAAATCAAACTTGATATATGCTGCTAAATTAGCATCAGGCGGGCAGCATACGTAACACTCTAAATAGATGTTGTCCCTAGTTTCACTTGTATATGTGCAGCTAAGAATACTTCATCATTTTTAACTAAACTACAACAGTTTTGATGGTGATAGTGATGGTGAAGTTATGCTTTGGCGATCGACTGGCCAGCTGATTTTGGGATCTGAGATGTGTGTGTGTGTGTGTGCGTAAAGGGTAAAGGTGAAGGGGAGTAGCTTGAAGATGCCATATTTAAAAATCACTTGACATCAACCAACGTTCCTCTGGAGTCAAAACGTCCTCTATTAGGAGTCGGCTCGGCTTCGGCTGTGGCTCTAGGGTCGTTGTGAAGGTAGGGGCGGAGCATAGAGACTATGCTGTTTCTCGTTTGTTACTCTAGAGTAGACCAACTCACTTTCTGGAGGTATACTGCCCCCATCTGGTATGGAATGTGGAGTAGAATTGATTTTTTGGTGGACATTACACAAGGCCCCTTTTAAGTATTGTTGTTTCATTGATTTTGATAAAACTACAAACATTATTAAAACAACTCAAATCCTAAAATATTGTATAATAATTGTATAATGTCTGATGAGTTTGATTGACATCTGTGTTAGGCAATTAAGTGTTATCCAGGCTGTCTCAGGCATTTCGCGCCGGTGAGTTCATGTGTGTTCTCCCATTCAGTAATAATTTGCAGTTGTGTGTTAGAATTTTGCTTAAACTTAGCTGCTGTTTTTCTATTCAAAAACTAAATGCAGTTATGCCTCAAAAAATTACGGTTGAAAACCCGTCCATCAGCCCACAGGTAACGGCAACACTTTTTAATTTCAAGCCCAGGAGTCTCTGGCTTATTCTTTAATAATAATTATTATTATTATTATATTAAATAATAATAATTCTTTAACTTCTAGGTGTTGTTGTTTGTCGATGCTGTATGACTTAACACAGATCTTTTATCAATTGTGAATTAAGTATTCATGTTTGAACAGATGTGAGAGATTCTTTCTACACAGCTTTATTCTAACTTCATAGTTTGAGTGTTGTACCTAGGATGTCTTATTTGCCCACAATAAACAAAATGGTGAGGTGTATAATTTCTGGAAAAAACTAAAAACAATTTTTTGCAGTGTATACTCATAATAGAGCGATTTTAATTTTTTTGTGAATGAAACCTAAAGATGTGGATCTCTCTTAAGAGTCCTTCTGCCAAACTCACACCATTGATCGAGTCATATGGTGAGCTAGCTGAAATTCTGAAGTACATAGAGAATGACTTTTATCTGTATGAGCTGATGTTTGAAGGCTGGTACACACAAAACCGACATCAAAGAACTAGAGGCGATGTTACGGCCTGTGCCTTGAGTGTGTTTCCTCTCCTGCATGACGTCATGACTATGATCTCTGCCTGAGTTTGATGGTTTGCACCTGCATCTCGTTGCACGAGTTGCTGATTATCTAGCGTATATTAAGGACGCTGAAGCAGAGCATGGCAGGAGAGAGGAGATTCACCAGCAAGCACGCTTTGTTCTGTTTTCTTTGGGTTTTTCTTAATTGTGGTTTTGTTAATAATTTGTTGCTTTTGTACTTTGGAGTTGTCCTATTATTGATTATCTTGTTAGTTATCCTAGAAATATTTTTCTTCTTTTTCTTATGATACGGGTTTCCTTTTTGTTATGGTTAGTTTTGCTATTTAAATAAATCATTGAGCATTGTATTTTGGTTCACGTGTCCTTCGTTACGTTATGTTCCCCTCTCTACCAAATTTAAACAGAGGTTCATAACAGCGACGAAAGCCATGTCGGTGAATTAGCATGTACGTTCTGCGCCTGCATGAGATAATGACAGTAGTCTGTATTCGTCATTCAAAAAAGGGAACGTGAACTAGGAATGTGAATATACAAACCGTAAACAAAGCAGCGCTTGCTTACCATTTTGAATATGAATCATATGGATCAGTTTGTCTTCACTTTTCTTAATTACATACGGCCAAGTCATTATGAAAATATGAGTGGTGTATTGGAATGCTCAGAAAAGATGAAGATGTATGTTGGTCTTGTCTTTGTTGTTTGCTTTGTCACTTTCGTTTTTTCTTCTCGTGTACTAGTTTACAAAGCTGAGTTTTTTGACACCAGGAAAGTTTTTTGAAAGGTGTATTTTCACAGGTACAAAAAAGTACAGTACATTGGACAGATTGTGCATATTTCCATCACAGTTGTTTAGCATTCGTGGAGAATCATTTGCCATCTACATTGACAAAGGTCCATTGCACATAGTTGTGTTAGGGATTTAGAACAAACCACTTTTCAATTTTTGTTTTGTTCAAAAGTTTTGTTTTGTGGATGATAAAAAAGGTGATTGACAGTGACTTTATTTTTTGACTTAGGCCAGTAAACAACCACCCAGAACAATGTTATAACTTTATAACAAAATGTTAAAACAAAAAAAAAACATCACTCAGAACGCCTTTGCATCCATATAGCAACATCCAAGTATTGTAGTAGCAAGTTTCGCACTGGCATGCACAACTACAAAAATCGTCTCGGTTACTTATGTAACCCTCGTTCCCTGAAGGAGGGAACGGGAGAGGTAACGTCGACGTGACGACGTAATTGGGATCGCCTTGAGAGACCAATCTACTTCGAGAGTATTAAAACGAGCCAATACATATTGGCATGCGATAATTGCATCAGCTGCTCTGCTTGCAGTGCGAGCATATAACGAGCAGCAGGTGCGTTGCATATTGTTTTACGCTGAGGAGCCGAGACGTGTTCGGCCGTACAGCGATGGTCAGCAAGCGTGGCGACGGGACGTTACGTCTCCCGTTCCCTCCTTCAGGGAACGAGGGTTACATTAGTAACCGAGACGTTCCCTTTCAGTCGCTCACGTTCGACGTAACGTCGACGTGACAACGTAATTGGGATCCCATGGAAAACGCCACGGTTGCTGCCACATCTAGCACCCTACGCAAGACTCTCAGACCCCCACTGGCTGGGGCGGAAGGCCTGAGTAGAGGGAGTACGAACTGCTGTTCCATTATAACCCACACAGTGGAACTCTTGGATAACACTGGGAAAGCGTGCCTTTCCAGGGGAGAGGGACGCTGCGGAAGCCACATCCTGCCCGAAGGGAGTTAACATGTGGAGAATACACATATGGACTCGCCAGAGGGGCAGTGCAACATATGGAATGTCACTGGGGTGACTCCAGCCTGAGAAGGGGGAGGCAGCACCAGACAGTGACGGCAAAGCGTACTCTGCCAAGGGAAGACACAGGCTCACCGCAGGGAGCTGATCGTGGAAGAAACGCATATGGGATCGCCGCAGGGATCACCACATATGGAACCCAGCCTAGCACAAGTTAACAAGCATATGAGCACTAGGCCTGGCATCGGATGCTCCGCAATGTCTGACTGCCAAAAGGGTGCGGAGGAACTCTACAGGGTTCGCCTGAGTGGGGAACTTGACTGGAGCAGGAAGCGCACGTATCCGCTCCATGTGGAGGGGAGTGGCGCAGCAAGCCGACACAAGAGTGGGAACTTCGGTGTTACCGGCTGGTTAAAGCGAGCACACAGGAAGAAACCGGCTCACACGTAGGCTATAAAACCTAGCGAACGTGTTAGGTGTCGCCCAGCCCGCAGCTCTCCAGATTTCTGTCAGCGAGGCGCCGTGTGCCAGCGCCCAAGAAGAAGCGACACCCCTAGTGGAGGGGGCTCTCAACCCGGGCGGGCAAGGCACGCCTTGGGCTTCGTAAGCCAAGGCGATGGCATCCACTATCCAGTGAGCCATCCTCTGCTTGGAGACAGCCTTCCCCTTCTGCTGGCCTCCGTAATAGACGAAGAGCTGATCTGAGGTCCTGAGGCTTTGTGTTCTGTCCACGTACAGGCGCAAAGCGCGGACGGGACAGAGAAAAGCCAGGGCTGGGTCTGCCTCCTCCGAAGGCAGCGCTTGCAGGTTTACCACCTGGTCCCGGAAGGGAGTGGTGGGAACCTTGGGCACGTATCCGGGCCGGGGTCTCAGGATCACGTGAGAGTTAGCCGGGCCCAATTCCAGGCACGAATCGTCGACCGAAAATGCATACAGGTCCCCTACCCTCTTAATGGAGGCCAATGCAACCAGGAGTACTGTTTTACAGGACAGAATTTTTAACTCTGCTGACTGTAAAGGCTCAAGGGGGTTGTCTCTGAAGTGCCTAAAGGACCAGAGACAAATCCCAAGAGGGTATAGCGAGCGGGCGAGGAGGATTTAGTCTCCTTGCCCCCCTCAGGAACCTGACGAACAGGTCGTGCTTTCCCAGTGACTTACCTTCAACTGCGTCGTGATGTGCGGCGATAGCGGTAACATACACTTTAAGGGTGGAGGGAGACAGCCTTCGCTCCAACCCATCTTACAGGAAGGAAAGCACAGCTCTGACCGAACAAGATCGGGGGTTCTCCTCATTAGAAGAAGGAGGAGATGGCGGGCGAGTTGTGACATGCGGCGGAAGCGTAGACCACCCTGACGGTTGATGTACGCAACGGTCGCAGTGCTGTCCATACAGACCAGTACATGCTTGCCTAGTAGCGGCGTTTTGAAACGGCCCAGCGCAAGATGAACTGCTAACAACTCGAGGCAGTTGATGTGCCAATGCAGTTGAGGCTCCGTCCACAGACCTGAAGCTGCATGCCCGTTGTACGTGGGCCCCCAGCCGGTGGCAGAGGCATCCGTGGTGACCACAGAATGCCTGGACACTTGTTCTAGGGGAACACCTGCCCACAGGAACGAAGGGTCCGACCACAAGCTGAGAGTTTGACGACAGTGCGGGGTCACTTGGACCCGGTACGAGCCGCTCTGCCACGCCCATCTCGGGACTCGATCGTGGAGCCAGTGTTGGAGCGGCCTCATATGAAGCAATCCGAGCGGCGTTACCGCGGCTGCAGATGCCATATGCCCCAGGAGCCTCTGAAAAAGTTTCAGTGGTGCCGCTGTTCTGCGTCTGAGAGTACTCACGCAGTTCAACACTGACTGGACGCGGGCCTCGGTGAGGCGCGCTGTCATGTTGATCGAGTCCAGCTCCATACCGAGAAAAGAGATCCTCGGCCCGGGAGTGAGTTTGCTCTTTTCCCAGTTGACCCGAAGCCCTAGGTGGCTGAGGTGACTGAGCACCATGTCCCTGTGTTCGCACAAGTGCTCTCTCGACTGGGCAAGGATAAGCCAGTCGTCGAGGTAGTTGAGAATGCGAACACCACGCTCGCATATGGGAGCAATGGCCGCCTCCGCGACTTGCGCGAAGACACGGGGCGACAGGGCCAGCCCGAAGGGTAAGACTTTGTACTGATATGTCCGTCCCTCGAACACAAAGTGAAGAAATGGTATGTGTCGAGGGAGAATCGAGACATGAAAGTACACGCCCTTCAGGTCGATCGCTGCAAACCAATCTTGGGGACAGATGCACTTTAAAAAGCATTTCTGCGTAAGCATCTTGAACGGCAGCCTGAGAAGGGGCCAGTTCAGGACACGCAGGTCCAAGATAGGTTGTAACCCACCTCTTTTATTGGGTACAAAGGAGTACAGGCTGTAGAAGCCGGTCTTCAAATCGGCTGGAGGGGCCAGCTCGATTTTGTCCTTCGCCAGAAGGACTGCAATCGCTACCCGGTGAAGCCCGGGGGACACCGAGCGACTCAATCGCATAGCCGAGTCTGACGGTACGGATGAGCCAGCGAGACGGGCTGGGAAGCACTTACCAGGCACCCAGACACCATGCAAGTGGGACCAACGACATGACAGACGTATCCGAGGTGGGGCAGCGCGGCGGAATGCAGGGACCCGACTCGGACAGCATAGCGGCCCGAAGTGGGGTCTGAGTGTACAACACTAACCTGACTCCACCGATCGGCAGGGGATGAGTGAGACGGCATAGGCGCGGCCTCGAGCACATCAGGCTACCGGTGGCGAAGCAAGAGGGGGCAGAGGGTGGCAAGGCATAGCGTTGCACACCGCCAACCTCACTCTCTTGGGACCCAGAGATAGAGAGCTGCTTTTGCTGAGAATTTGGTACCGCTGGTGAGACGCCAGTGGTGGAACAGAATGATCAACAAAGGTTATCCACCCGGCCCTCCTCCGGGGAAGAGCAGCAGACTCTGGGTCGCCCATCTCAGGGCTGCTGAGACGGGTGGTGCCGTCCTTCTGCGAAAACTCAACGTCACAGTAGAGCTGACTGTGGCGGAGGGTTTTTTTTTTTTTTTTTCGCAGGGGACTGACACCCTTGGCGACAAACAGACTGAGGGTCCACTAGTGACTCAGGGAGCACCTTATGGCGAGCTTTTTGGCTACCTCAGCCTGCTATTGAACTGGGGAGAAACACTGGGCACAGTCTCCATCAGTGTCGCTGCAAAGCCACCTCGTGAGATGGGGGCATCGAGAAACTGAACTTTGGCGATGTCCCACACCTATGCAAGGTTTAGCCAGGGGGCGCTTCTGGACCACTAAGGTGGACATCATCTGGCCGAGGGCCAGCGCTGTGACTTTAACATGGTCAGTCACCAGGCACAGCTCAACCCAGACTCAGAACTACCCTCATGCACAATGACTGTTTGGTCACGTGCAGGGAAGAGGCGGTCTGCAGAGGTCTGCACCACCCCACCATTGGGGGTAGTGAGAGAGGAAAAACTTTTTGCAGCTTTTGGCAAGTTTGACACGCCATATTGGCACCAAAATGCTTCCATACTGCAAAAAGGTTTTTCACACACATCTGGGAAGGCATGGGGCGGGGCAAGGCGATTACGCGTTGCACTGCGCCCTCAGCATAACCCGGGAAAGCATGGCTGTCAAGTCTGAATCTGATTCAGCATGAGCATGCACACCATTATAGTGAGAGCTCAGCATCATCTTCATTTCCAGAGCGTAACAGCCCTCTCTCTGATGCAGCGATCAACGTCTAATCCTCCCCTGGAGCCCCGAATGAAATGCTAGGTCCAACATGAGAATGACCAGCATCCCATCCAGAAGCTGCCAGGCATGCGAGACAGTGAATGTGGCTGTTAAGTTGACAGCACACAGCACGCTGAGCACTTAACCTTAATGAAAAGGCAAGACTAACAACGTGCTGACGTGATTATGTTCTCATAAGAGAATATAACCACCCACAAACAGAGTCTCAACATGTCTGCGATGCGATAGAGGAGTGAGGGGCCCACACGGATTGGTTACCGGGCGGGGAAGCCCTCACTATAATCCTCCGGTCCCCCTGGCTATACGCAGAAGCATCCCTTTTCTGGCGCACCAGAAAAAGAACTAGATCGGGGCATAGGCGAGGGGACTCCACCTCGTTTGAGGCACTTGAGTCTCGACCGCGCATCTAGAGCGCCGAATGACGCGCGCTGGGTTGCCGTGACAACCCGCGCTGTCAGCTGGCAGCTCGACGGCGGACGGCACGCTGCTCACTTAAACCTTAATGAGAAAAGCAAGACGAACAACGTGCCGACGTGGTCATGCTCTCAAGAGAAAACATAAAGCACCCACAAGCACAGTTTCAGCACACTTAAGCCCAGGCATGTGAAACAGTGATCGTGGCCGTCACATGAGGATAGGAAACGACCGCATCCAGAAACACACGGTTGAATGACGTCTTGAAAAAGACGCAGTGTCAAACCGAGTATGCTCTTTTAGGAAAAACTGCTCTCTCTGGTGCTGAAGCACCCAGGGATGACCGCGGCTACACAAACAGGACGATAGTGCAAGCCTGATGTGAGCACTCACATTCTCATTGAAGGCGCAACATTCTGAGCTGTGAAAACAGCCGTTTTGCCGGCTCTCTGTGAGATCGCGGCCAGCGCTGTCTGCGCTGTCACACCAACACCAGCTTGTAGAGGCGTTCTCCTGAAGAGCAGATTAGTTTTCTTCTTTAGAAGTTCAACACTGTCAGAAGATTGTAGAGCAGGAACAGCAGAACCGCTCGGCTCTGAAGCGAAAGACAATATGCGACGCACCTGCTGCTCGTTATATGCTCGCATTGCAAGCAGAGCAGCTGATGCAATTATCGCATGCCAATATGTATTGGCTCGTTTTAATACTCTCGAAGTAGATTGGTCTCTCAAGGCAATCCCAATTACGTTGTCACGTCGACGTTACGTCGAACGTGAGTGACTGAAAGGGAACTAGATATTGTCAGAATTCATTTAGTGTAATCACTTTTCAACCAAAATGACTAATAAAGAGAAACTCATGCTGCAAAGTGAATTTTGCAACAACGACTGGGGAGATAAAAACAGACTAAAACTATCAATCAAACCAAAAAATGCAATATCAGATCCCCATCTTTTAAGATATGAGGGCAGGACAATAAGACCTGCTTCTCATGATAAGTGATCTTGGAACAGAACTGCACGTATGAAGCCAGAAGATTCATCATCACCATGAGGGACAGGACCACATTTCAACAACAGAGAGAAACGCCTGCAAACATCTGTGGATGACGCAATACTGTGCCGACTCAATGGCATTTCACACCTCCCCCTTCATTTCTCCCTTTCATTCCAGCTAAGATCAAGGTTTTGTTTTTAGAATTTAAAGATCTAATTCAACCATGGATCACCATCTTCAGCATATTTTAAGAGTGTGATTAAAAGGGTGGTTCACAAATTTTATTCAGACACTGATAAATTCTTCATCTAGTTTATCCAATCACGGAGCCACTGCATTCCCAGGATATGTCAACATGACTAGTTATGAAAAACTTAAAAGGTATGGAAAGAGCCAATTTGAAATAAAATGCAAAAATAAAATCTGAGACTGGACATGCCTCTCAGGAATTAGTCAACAGATATGTATATCAGCAGATACGTATCAAAGTATGTGGCAGCAAATATGTATTTTAAACTTTAAAATCTAGTGATCACTCAAAGCAACTGTTTCAAGATTTACCTGGATATGGAACTCTTCCTTTAGTGACCAGCTCCGTGAGCAGGATTCCAAAAGACCAAACATCGGATTTAATAGTGAACTTCCCATACAGAGCTGCCTCAGGAGCCGTCCACTTAATAGGGAATTTAGCCCCTGAAATACAGACATGGGAGAAAGAAGATTCATTCAAATGAAAGTGCACTGGAGTTTCTAAAAGACATGGTCTCAAAGACAGCCACCATTAAAGACCTTGAAAGCATGACAGCAAAATTCATTTTATTTTTAAATGTCATTTTTTTTCCCCCACCTAATATTGGACAGGAAAGTAGGGTTAGAGACAGGAAATAATCAGAGACAAGAGGAGGAAGAGGACCTGGAAAGTACTTCAAGCCACCCAATATGTGCTATTGCTCTGAATTCAAATTTATTTCTTAGTCACCCTGTGTTGAAAATCAAGCTTTTAATGTTGTTTATGTCTATGTGGTGTTTTAATATGCTTTAAGTCAAACCATGTTCAAATTCAAAAGTCAACACCATTGCAGAGTATTTCCGATCAGATCAACGTGTGATCGTCAACGAGTGGATCTCTGAGCTGAGTGAGTGAGTGGAGGCGGGGCTCATTTGCATATTTATAGAACCACGTATACTAAATTACATTCAAGTTATTTTAAGGCATGAAGATTTTTTGTAATGTGTAATTATTATATATTATATTAATTAAATATGTAATTTTGGTGATCAAAGAGGACTTTTAAGTGGTAAAATGATTGACTATAGAGGGACTTTAATATCTCTGGTAGTATTGTGCATATTTTAATTAGATCTTCTGAAACAACTTTTCTTTTCTGCTGATGTAACCAATGGTGTGTGTTGACCAACAATATCAAAGTTCACTTCTCACGATCCAATCAAAACTGATGTGGAATGGAACACACATTAAGCCATGTAGCTACACCCCTGCCCTGTGCCTAAACATGTTACCTTTCCATTTGAGATACGACCTCTTTTGCTCTAAAAAATGTATTAATCTGTGAATGAATAGTGAAACTGTTTGTTTTGAGACGTGGCTGATTCTGGCACTAACAATATTGGCAGTTGGGAGGCAAAATTTCTGTGCATGACGAACGTTTCATGTTCACGTCAGCTTCACAGGTCTTCCTGCCGCTTGCCCTTCCTACAGAAAGCAAATTGTGACCTTTCAGGTAACTTTTTTCCGAGCAGTTCCTTGCTCTGCCGCAACCTCTTTGGCTGCTATCTCTCTGCACCTCAGGAATAGGATAAGCGGTCCGTCTCTTTATCTGCTAGAGGCCAACAGTGTGGGAGGGGAGTTATTCAAATCACAGCTTAACTCTTCTGAGGAGACAGCATCCCAAAGACTGGAGTCGAGAAACACTGAACTAAGATATTATGTAGAGAATTATAAATATCTTCTAAAAAAATCAACTTTTGTGTTCTGTGAAAAAAGTTGGGTTTGGAATAAAATGAGAGGTAATTAAATTAAATAAAAAAAAAAAAAAAATTACAATTTAAATGTTTTGGGTCAACTATTTCTTTAAGTAGTAGTTTCCCATGCTTCGGGATCAGCATCCAAAACAATATGTATATGTATGTTTCTAGATGGTCTTTAAACACCATAAAAATATAATTATTATGAATATGATTTAAAAATGATTTTACATATTTAACCATGTAAAAAAAAAAGTTATGCAAGATTCAACTCGATTTGAAATGTTGAAATGACTTGAAAGGCCAATTTGACTATACGTAGAGGCAGCAACTGAATTTAAGTTTTTAAGTTGAAATATGTGCTTACCTTGTCGGGCAGTGTACTCATTGTCTTCAATGAGTCTGGCCAGGCCAAAGTCAGCGATTTTACACACAAGGTTATCGCCGACCAGAATGTTAGCGGAGCGCAGATCTCTGTGAATGTAGTTCATCCGCTCGATGTAGGCCATGCCTCCAGCCACCTGAATATACACAAACACTGGCATTGAAATATGGTGAGCAAAGTCAAATCCTTGTGGAATAAGTGCTGAGGTTCCTGTAGGCCAAACTAAGAAAGACAGCCTTCGGAGTATTACAGTCCTGATACAGTAGCTACATGGAAATTATATAACTTCATGAACACAACAGGGGCAGGAACAGATTCTTTTCAGATCGAGTGGCCCAAAGCAGTTATCTTCATCCTGCTGTACTTGTTACATCATTGATCTACAGTGACCTCAAAAAGTATTTTAAGCAGTAGTATACCTATTCTTGCATAATTTAAAATACAGTAAAATATATCTGTGAATGGTTTGTGTTATGTTTCTTTGAAATACAAGGTGGTTTGCTGTTCTCTTATCGAATGCAATGAAATTCAGTAGGGAAACACCAGAAGATATGTTCAAAGAACAACTTCCTGAAACGAATCATGTCTCATGTTATCACTCAATCAGTGTCTCAACCAGGGAAAGACGTCAATAATTCAGCTTGTAGTCTATACAATTTCATTTAGCATTAGATTTACCTCAAGAAACCTATTTAATGTCCATAAACTCATTAGTTAGCAAGAAAAAAGAACTCTAGAGAAGAGCATTTTGCTAAATTTATGCCTTGAATAACATATTACTAACAGTTTAAGTAAAAATATAATGCATGTCTTCATTATTTAATGTATTTTTGAATAAATCTGTCATGAAAACAAGTTATTACAGTACATTGCCGTTTAAATGTTTATATTTCACCAACAAACTGGAGTAGTAACAAATCTGTTATTAAAAAGTTGATGTAAAAACTTTTAAATGCCACATTTTATAACTTTTTAGCCATTTTAGAGAATTTTCATTTCGGTGCATCCCTAACATTCAGTTATTTTTAAGTGTGTCCAAATACTTTCTGAAGATGAGGTTTACCCATATTAACCCGGAACATCCCTAAGAAGGGCTATTTACACAGAGTGATGATGTAGTACCTGGGCCGCCATGTCGACAAGGTTCGGCAGTTTCAGCCCCCGTCCCTCCCCGTCCTTCAGGAAATCTAGGAGGCTTCCTAAAACATGCAACGTGCACATGTCAGCTTCACGGATAGAAGAGACATTTCTGCCACAAGATCATGTATACGCATGCCTGCATAATCACAGATTAACTAATTAACATCATATTCCCTTGTTGTTCTGATATAAAAGTGTATGATGTGCTGTTAACATATTCTGATGTTAACAAAATAAAGCCCCTTCCAAAGCCCACCCAGACCCTTTATTGAAACTAAACCGCAAAAAGACTTGTTCAGAACTCTACATAGTGTTGATGTCACAACCATGAGCACATCAACAGATAACCATCAGCATTTACTTTACAGCGACTTCACTGTCCTGATGAATGACAAAAACAGTATACAGAGATTAGCCGATTATAACAGTCCATTTTGTAGATCTAAAAAAAAAACAGTCTGTTTAAACAAATTTAAATACATGGATTTTATTTTACTTCTAAGATTTTTTTACTTCCAACTACTTCCAGAGACGGTGGATTTTGGTCTTGACTAAATGATGTTTTTGATGCTTAATAACGTGGCGTTCAGGATTTTTCCATCCACTGTCCATTACGTTTTCCTTCAGTATCAGGTTAAAAGTCTGTTTCCTCCATTACAGCTCTTCAAATTAAATTTAGGCCACTATAATTTCTTTTTCTTTCTGTCCAAGTGTTTTGAGCCCTCAAGTGACAATTTCCGAGGTTAAAACATCAACCTTCAATCCTGATTTATCTTTAATTGGATTTTTTTTGGTCAGGCCTAGAAAACCCATAAGTGTTGCAAAAATAGATACATTCTATGCCTGTCCTCTGGTTAAGCCATTCTCTTCACTTTTATGATGAGAACTGCTGACCTTTGCCCATATACTCAGTGACAATGTAGATGGGCTCCTCAGAAACCACAGCATAGAGCTGCACTAGTTTATCGTGTCGTAATTTCTTCATGATCTGCGCTTCCTCCAGGAAGGACTCTGGAGACATGGTCCCGGGCTTGAGGGTCTTCACAGCCACTTTAGTGTTGCCATTCCATGTGCCTGACAGCAAAAAACACACAGTTGTCAGTCAGTACAACAGCACAAAGCCCCTAGCCGAACCGCATGCCACAAAATGACTTTCATGCACCCAGAAAATATTTAAACCCCTCTTTTTCATGCAAAAGCATTTTGCAATTAAAACAGCCATTTTCACACAAGTACACTCATGGGAGAATCCACTAAAAATCTATGAATAGCATTGTTCATTTGTAGTCACTTTCAGTTGTGAGGAATTAATGTTAAATGTTAGCAGTTATAACATTCCATCATTTGATGAACACTGCAAAAACACATTTTCGTAATAAGTGTTTTTTTGTCTTATTTTCCAGAAAAAAATATCTAAGCATCTTTAAAATGAGAAAAATATATATTTTTTAAAATAAATACTTGAGAATCAAAATAGTGTAAGATAAGACGACTTATTTTCAGAGAATATAGTGTATATTGAATTTGCCTCATTGTTCTAACCTACTTGGAAAATTATTTTCTAAAAAAAAAAAAAAGCATAAGCATATGTATAGATACATTTGCTTGAATTTTAAAATAGTTATGTATAAATAAAATAGTTTGTTACATTTGAGATTAAATCAAGAAATGTATTTGAAGATATATTCTGTGAAAACGTCTTAATATATTGCTTATGCAATCTAAAGTATATTATCTTATTTTTAGGACGCTTAGATATGTTGACTTTATGACAACAAAAAAATAGTGAGATTAGATTAAATAGATTACAGACTACACTGTACTTGTGATTTGTGGCTGTTTTTCTGCAGGACACAGTAAGGAATTTCAACAGACAGAAAACATCTCTAGCCGCTTTTCCACCGCCGGGCCAAACCGTAGTAACGCAAGGGTTTACAATTGAAATGAGACGTAAATAGAACCACGGTATGGAGGATGATCAGATATTTCTTTTCATTTTATTATTTATTTGTGTTTACGTCACTTAAATAGCACGCTTAAGGCCCGTTCACACCAAGAACGATAACTATATGTTATGTGTATATATACACATAACTATATTAGCGACCAGCGGACGATATCGTTACGTTTATTCGTGCTTGTCTGCTTCTTTATATGCTCAAGCTCGTTACAGCAGGATGGATTCTGATTGGCTGTTTGTAATTGTGCCGTGCTGTAGCAGGCTCAAGTGGAAATACAGCTGAACCGTTCCTTACCGTTCTAAGAACCCGACGGTGGAAAAGTGGCTATTATTAATTTTACAACACTGGAATCTGCTTGCCTTTAAATCACACTGCAATGGTGGATATTCTATTTAAAATGTCAAGTTTACAACTAGATATTAAAGCACTTCCCCCTATCCCAACTGGCCCAGCACAACTTCACATTACAGAAGAAAATGTTACAAACATCATCTCGTGTTTACTTGCAGGCGATGTCAAGGTGGCACTACAATGATTAAATCAGATGCAGTGCTTGGCTTTTAAATCCACTGATCTACACACATTGATCTGTGTGACTCCGCTCATTAAAAACTAAATACCAGCAGTGTCATAAAGGCAATAATAATAATAATAGGCAGATTCAGGAGATATTTTGGGATGCACATCTACAGGGAAAGGGAGAGATTGAACAAGATCGCTTGTGATTAATAAACACCCATGATTCAACTTGATATTTACGGTTCATATTCTTACCTCCATTCAATGACATAACCACATGTAGAAGAATCACTGAAGCTCTGACAATAATTATCAAAACGAATCGGCACGTGTAAAACGTGTGCGCACAAATTAGCTATAGTTTGTCTAACAAAAAATTTGTTCTCGTGAATTATTTAATAGTTACTTTATTTAATGCAACATTTGCATCTATGATGAGTTCACATGTTCATCTAATCCTTGAGCATGGTATGGGTAAACAGAAATGGCTTGCTATCCGTAATGAAGAGGCACGGAGCCCCAAAAGGGACATAGTGATAGAAAAAATATAAGATGGGAGGAAAAAATATATTTCAATGCTTTTGCTTTTGATAAAAATTGCAATTTGCAATTGCTACTGATAAAGGTTTTGAGAGCGAACGCAAAGTTTCTCAGGGGACCGCAAACACTTTGCGAGAGAATGAGGAATGAAGTGACCAACCAATATGACTGGATTAGATGAAAATGCTTCTCCCAAATCTTTACTTCAAACCTAAGTTTGCGTGGAGGTCAGTGAATGTGGGAGAGGAGGCGACTGTCTTACCACACCAAACATCAGCGAAACACCCGGCCCCCAGCTTCTTCTCCAGCTTCAGAGACTCGCGGGCGATTTCCCAGGAATCATGGCTAAGTCCCACCGTATCAGGGGTGTAGTCAATGCACACGCCCGTTAAATTAAAGCACAAACCATCTGCACTCTCTATAGAGGGGAGGAGTAGAGGGGTTAACTAGCAGGACGGCGGAGGACATGCACTGAGAGAGAAGGAGTGTGGCTGCGATCTTCTGAGAGGGTCGCTCACTTCATGATGTCTGAATATTTCAGAGATGGATGTAATAGATCCAATCTTTACTGTATTCGCTTTTATTTTAGGTTACACATAACTTGGGCTTTAACGAAATCATTAGTGTTCTGATGTTGGCACTCACTGAACTTATTGTGTTAAAAGTGCAGTCCCAAGACTTGAGACTAAGGTGATAAAATCCTGCCCTTCAAATTTGCTGTTACGGCATAACCCCAAATAACCTGGTAACTTTTATAAAGAACGATAACTGAGAGAATGGTCACATGACTATCTATAACCAGTAGTTTCAGCTCAAAAAGGATCTGGACAACTTTATGACTCTAATTGAGTTTGAGTCTTGAGTTTTACTGGATGATTTAAGTGTTAAATTCATCATGAAATTAAAATTATGATCACCTAAACTTCTCTATTGTGATGTACTGTATAGTGAAATAGGCGGGATTATGTCTAACAGGAATAGATTTGAGTGTCGGATCAACATTGTTCGCTAATTGCTGTGATTTCAGTGACGCGTATTTCATTAAAAAAAACGAAAAACAATTGTCGATTTTGATTTCATAAAGACAAAATACAAGTTTCAAAATTTGCCTTTTAAACATTCTAGAACACTGGCCCAGTTTACTTCCACTGTAAGTGTGTTTAATTGGCACAAATGCTTTCGTTACAGCTGAACACGTATTAAACCTGGAAGATCCGTAAATATATTAGCTTACACATTCAGACATTTGTAAAGTGACTCCGCACTCACTTCGACCTCACTCCATCTCCCTCTCTGGCCGGCTGTTGTTAAGCACATTGGGCGGGCCATACCCATCCAAACCTCCCCGAACTGGCCGTTGCCCAAACGCTTTATGAGCTGCAGTGACTCCCGAGGAATCTCCCACACATCTTTGGTTTTGACAGACAGGTCAGTGAGCCTTGGCATCCCTTTGTGGCAAGGGACGACCAAGCGACAGCAAAGCCCAGCTGCCCGCTCTGAGCACGCACACAGAGACAGAGAAATATACACAGTGTCAGAGAGAGAGAGAGAGAGAGAGAGAGAGAGAGAGAGAGAGAGAGAAGCAAAGCATCAGAAGCACGGAAGGAAGCAGTACAGAGTTTCAGCATGACACCTGCAGATATAGGTTGCTATATGTGTAGCTTGTGACTCATAACTCTGCACTTGTTTGTGAAACTAAATGTTACTGAACGCTGTAGTCAATAATTGTATCCCTTAAAAACTATCTTTGATCACCAAAATTACATATTTTAATGTTTTTTCCTTAAAATAGCTTGAATGTAACTACACCCTTGCCTCATTTGGTGTGCGCGGTTCTATGAATATGCAAATGAGCCCCGCCTCCACTCACTCAGCTCAGTGATGTTTGAGACTGTCTTTAGTTCACTGCAGTTTTGAGGAGAAAATACTCATCAATGGTGTTGACTTATGAATTTGCACATGGTTGTCTTAAAGCATATTAAAAACACCACAACATTAAAAGCTGGATTTTCACCATAGGGGGACTTTAAAGGCACAAAAATACTCTTTACTGTGCGACAAAGACTTAAGGACTTTTTATCCAACATTTAATAAAAAAAATAAACAAAAAACTACAATAATAACTAAAACCTGGTAACTGATTGGAAAAAAAACCCCAGTGATGGTTATCAATCAAACATTCAGTCTGAACTGTCTTATAGCACTTTTTGAGATGTTTTCCCCTCATTGATTGGCAATATTGTTGGGCATGCCAGTTGGACTTGTTTTGACATTTAACAAATGGTTAATGTGTTAATTTTCCAACAACGCTACAGCAATGTTTACTTTGGACTGTAAAGCTGAGATAACAGAACACTTGGCACCAATAGACGCATCATTTCAGGAATCGGTCACTGAGTACCATCTGCTCTGAGCTCGAGGAACCCGAGCATGTTTCCGGCCATCAACACAACATGATCCTCTCACACATGGCAATAAAAGTGTGATGATGACATCGGGTTCATCGTTTTTCTGGTGCGGACTTGAGTTTGATGTCAAAGTTGGTGTGGCAAGCACTTTGATTTAAAGTTTTGCAACATGACAAGGTGCCTCACACAATTACATTTTAAGGTCTGGTGTACATGTGGAATTCAATATGGGTTAAAATTTGTATTAAAGTAATCATAATTATCCTATTATGGTATAATGCATTTTAGAAAGGTTTAGTTCACCAAAAAAATGAAAATTCTGTAATCAACATCCTAATGTCGTTGCAAAGCCAAAAGATTTTCATTCATCTTCAAATCACAAAAGATGATATTTTAAATTGAATTTCTGCCACTCCATTGAAAGTCCAAAACTTCATTATTTGTAAGTAATTTCTTGTGACACATGAGATCAAATATCATTGCTCCTATGCGTCAAGCAATGTGTGATGATCAATATTTATATGTGAATAAAAGCCCTTAATTAAATCGGTTTATTATATGAAACGATTGTGTCTGTTAATAAGGCTTGGATTAAACCGTTCTATTTAAATGGATCACAATATATCTGTTAGCGTTTTGGTGTAATGGAAATTCAATGGAGGGACAGAAATTTCTCAGATTTCATTAAATATTTTCATTTGTTTTTCAAAGGTGAAGGAACGTCTTACGGTTTGGAACGACATAAGGATGAGCGAATGATGGCATCATTTTAATTTTGTTTGCAGTGTAAGGGGCCGTTACCACAGAATGCATATAAAAACGTGAGATGTAGCACTCAGGAATGGTTTAAAAAAAGCACAGCGCAGAATGCGAGGGTGATGCAATGGAAATAACAGAAATAGCCAATCAGCAGAATAGATGGCTAATATTTTTAGCTATTTCCTGGCTATGGCATTTCACCTTGATAAAAGCTCGCTGCTCAGAGAGTTGCCATGCCAACTCGCCAATGACAACTAAAGCTTGCAAAACTTGCCCCGCCTCCAGGGTCTTCTGATTGGCCCACTGTTTTGGAACTGTTTTTAAAAAAACTTATAATATATCATTTTGATGATACATTTTTGTGAATAAATGCAGAATCATTTGAGAGTATGTATTTTTGAATAGATTTTCACCCACTCCAAGTTGTTCCCTGGCTACAGTAGTAAGCAGCTGACATTGTAATATTTGGTGCATCTGCATTGTAAAGTAATGTGAAACGAGACCTGAGGGACAGAGGTAGCTTGTGGAATATCGCTAAGTTTTGGACCAAGCAATCGAAGCAAATGTGAACCAGAACCAGAGTCTGCTTTAAAATGCACTGCCGTACCAAGACAAGCAAGGCTCTGCTGCTCTAACTGAAGCCGGTCATCAATGAGACAGTGTTAAGCTAAAGCAAACACAGCCTTAGAGTAGCATCAACAGAGCATCCTGATGAATGTATTATGAGTATCTGTGTGCATGTTTGTTCTCTGGACTCAACATGAGAGGTCATGGAAGAAGCAAAATGCACACGCTATCTAAAATCCATACGACTCATGCTCGATGCATTAACGGTCAATATGTTAACTGGAGCATAGACAAACTACATCCTATTACAGAGAGAGTAAGCGCTTCTCAGTTGAGGTTTTCTATATGACTGGAGCAGTGCTGTCTCCTGAAGGGAGCTGCAGAAGCACTGACAGCGGCATTATGGGATATAACATATAAGTTATGAATATGCCTTTGCAACTCTAACAGGCATCTAAAAATGATCTTGAGTTAAAACAATAATTCTGCATTTATTTCTGTGTGTGTTACCTGTGTAATGCTGGACCAGCTGTTGAAGGGTCTCAAACTGAGCTCTAGTGGTGATGTAATATCCTCCACTGTCCAGTTTACGGATTTTATAATGTTTCACGTGGTCCCCCTTCACATCGTCCCAGTCCCGGATAGACAAAGAGAAGGCACCTGCCACACAGACACACAACAGAAGCGTTGAACCAGAGAACCAATTCTTTATCAGAACCGGTTCCATTGTTTAAAGAGAACTGGAATAGAATGACGTTAGTTCTATGAATGATTCTCACAATATGCAAATGTATTCAAATATTTAAGTAGTTTGAGCTAGTAATGAGACTGACTCGATTACATCATGTTTCATGGGAGTGATGGGGTTTTCATGCTCTACTTTTTCAGTGGCTTCTTTTAAAAGTACTTATTTTTTAGTGAATCAAACCCAACAAGTATTCAGTATAATTATAATTAAAGAACAGTCTGTCACTAGTATTTTTTTAAATAAATAAAAATCTTTGAAATATGTTACCACATTTTGTATAAAACATAGTTATCAGCAATTATTCGAATGCATTTTTGCCACGTCAAAAAATAAATAGTTTTAAATGATCATTGACCATTTGGCAATGAAAATTTCATTTCTTTTTTTGTGCTTAAAAAAAAACTGTAGACAAAACTGTTAAACCAGAAAAACTGTCGACAAAACTGTTAAACCAGAAAAACTGTCGACAAAACTGTTAAACCAGAAAAGTGTGACAAGTGATAGTTCACCACAAAAATGAAAATTCTGAATTAATTTACTCATCCACATGCTGTTCAAACCTACATGCATTTATTTATTTTGCAGAAAACAAAAGACGATATTTTGAAGAATGTTTAAACATTTTTGGCCACACAAAGAAAATCCAAAACAACACTGGAACCCATTGACCTTTACGAGACATTAGGGTGACTAAATGATGACAGAATTCTCCATTTTGGGTGAACTGGCTCTTTAAGAGAAATCAGAATCGTAACCAGAATTCTTTATGAATCGCACCCCTAAGAGCGTTAAACAGTAAACGTTTACGTAACCCACTATATGGTGTACAGAAAGTGCGTGCCGTTTATTACCTTTAGTGGTTTCGCTCTCACGGATCAGGTAGGTTCCACGCGGGTTCCCCGTTGAAAGAAGCTGCCTCTCTGCATCTTTACGCCCCAACTTTCCAAAATACCAGCTGAGAGACAGAGAAAGAGGAAATTATCAGAATGCCAAGTCTACATTGTCTTAATCCTCAGGACGGCTTGGATCTTTCGGTTTATATAACAGATTAAATGCATTCTTTCTAAACATTTGACTGTATTTATGTTTTTCATAACGTCAAAATCAAGAGAGTGTTTATCTAGGAACATGCAAACAATCAACAAAAGAAAAAAGGATGGCTGGGAAAAGTTTTTACAGCTGTATATGTAAAGAGCCCTTACAAAAGACATCAGAAAAATGCAGACAACATCTGCAAACTTGCATCACTCAAGCATCTCCCTCTGGTTAAAGTGAAGCGTGTTAGACTGAGCCAGTATCTGACATCAGCCTGGTTTTTGAAAGTGTAATGAGGAAAAAAAACTGACATCATTAACACACAGTGTAACCCAAGACATCACAGGAGATATCAACATAATTAAACATTTCGTTTAGAGCAAAATGTATCTGAAAGGTGTCTGGAAGGTAGTAACAAACTTAAAGTTGTCTTTTTTAATTTATTATATTTTTATGATAAACTGTCTATTTGGAAATCCATTTGGAGAGAGGGGGGTTGACTACAAGGTTTTTTAGAAAACCAAAAAAGGGGTATTGAAAATAAATACGTTTTTGGTACAATAACTCAAGATGCAGTCACATGTACTGTTGCTCAGTGGAATGTCAAAGGCAGAATCCAGCCATTCCAATAGGAATCTATAGGATATAATATATCTAAGATGGCGATTGGTGCATTGGATTATGATAATGTCAATTATTTGAAATAGATGTTGGTATATTACTGGAACACTTTCATGTTTTCTGGAAAATTGTATTTTAAAAATTGATCATAACCACTTGTTGGCGTCATTCATTTTTGTCAATATACTGCAATATACACTAAGTACTTGGATTTTTGATTGCCGTCTTTCAAATAACATTTAAAAGTCCCCCTGTAGTCAATAATGTTATTACTTAAAACTCATCTTTGATCACTAAAATTACATATTTAAAGTTTTTTTCCTTGAAAAAAAAAAGTTCATGCTTTAATCAGCTTGAATGTAACTACACTCTTGCCTCATTTAGTATACGCGGATCTATGAATATGCAAATGAGCCCCGCCTCCACTCACTCACTCAGCTCAGAGATCCACTGGTTGACGATCACACGTTGATCTGATTGGCTACAAGGTAGTTTGTGACGTCAGAAACACCAGCGATTTCAAACCGTGTTTTTGAGACTGTCTTTGGTTCACTGCAGCTTTAAGGAGAAAACACTCAGCAATGCTGTCGACTTTTGAATTTGAACATGGTTGTCTTAAAGCATTTTAAAAACACCACATAGAAATATAAACAACATTAAAAACTTGATTTTCACCACATGGGGGACTTTAAAATATTTACATTTTTACTAATATTTGACTGACTGCTCAAATGTACTTAGCACATGGTGAATTTTAGCTAAAATGCAGTGTTGCTCATTGGTGCCCTTGGAAAGCGTCTAGTCCGCCTATGCCTAGAAACAGCCCTGGCTTAATGCTTCAGATACGGTTCAGCTTGATAAAATGGTAATACATGCGTCAGTTTTTGGGGGTGTCTTTGTACTTTGTCCCAAATAACAACAACAACATAAATGTTGCCTAGCGATAACATTCAAGCACCGCCCTGCACTGCAACTGTCTCTGGATTCATTTAGAGAGGGCTGAGGTTTGTCAAGCATCTTACTGAGGGGTCTCTGAGTTAAAGTAGGAGTGAACCAAATGACATCATTGCACCCCCACCCTTAACCCCTTAAAGACCTATATAGCCGGCGGCTAAAAATAACTGTTGTTCTTAAATGTTTAATAACTTTTGAACCACTAATCCAATCTGTATGCTTTAAAAAGTTTTCATCTGGAAATCTAATATATCCAAGTACAACTTTCTAAATGAAAAAAAAAGGAAACAACTTCAGGAGGATTTGTTTGAGTTGAGTAAAAAAAAAAATCCCTAAAAATTTGCTGCCGATTTTCTTAAATCTGGTCAATTCTTCCATTCGAAGACAAAATAAATGTAAAATTGGTCATTTAAATAAGCTAGATTGAAACTTCAAGTTCTCCCGTTTAAAATGATAAATGGGACTTGATGCTGACGGCTATAATGGGAAAGCAAAAAAAGAGCAAGCGAGTCCGGTGCTCCAAAAATGGTCTAGGTCTTTAAGGGTTAACACAGCCCAGTGTATTTAACACACACACACACACACACACACACACACACACACACACACACACACACACACACACACACACACACACACACACACACACACACACACAAATGCAAGACTTACTCCTCAGCCTGGATTGAGTCCACGGGTGCGACGTAATTGCTGGGAATGTAGCCGGTTCCTCCTGTAGTGAGAGAGCGGGCGTCCCACCAGTCACCCTCACTGATAAAGAGACAAAGACAGAAAACACACACACACATGTTATCTTCTTGTCATGGTGAGGCTTAAGACTTTTTTGTTGTTGTTGCAGATTTGTCTATGAATCTGTCCTTCCGTATGTTCATCCATCTGTTCATCCAATACCATTCATCTGTCCATTCATTCATCAATCCATCTTGCAACCATTTATCCGTTTGTTCATCCATCATCAGTATTCTTCCATCCAACCATCCATCCATTCATGCATTCATTCATTCAGTCATCCGTCAATCCTGTCTTACTACAATATCAAACTCAACAGGCTCAAACAGAAACAGGTTGTTGTGTGAAAGACTGAAAGGCCAGATGCAGGCATCACTCATGTTTCTGTGGAGGAGAATATTCCGTTTTCCTTGAATATTTACAATGATCCCTCTATCACAGTATCTGTCATTGCCTCACATCTGTCCCCTACGAACCTCTCAAAGCAAATTCACCACAAGCAAACAACCACAACCTCAAACACGTACACAGAGATAGAAAACAATCTGCCTACAGCTGGTCTGTAATTCTGTGAACGTTCCATTTATTCGATAACATCCTTCTCTCTCTCTTTAACATACCATTCATGTAATACCCCTCTCCAATAACCAATCTTTTCCTCTCTCAAATAGCCTGTGCTCTTCATACAAAACATAATTTCCAAGAAAAGCCTCTCTCATCTCTCACAATCATTGTGTCCACTTCCCCAGACACACACACACACACACACACACACACACACACACACACACCTTTAGGCTGTTATTATAGTAATGGCATGATATGAGAAGACCTGCTGTACTAAGCAGTGCAGGTTACATTACCGCCAGCAGATGGCGCTATACTATAAAATATTTTGGCAATGTACACAGTACAAAACAGACTTACTGCTACTTACTAACTTGCCTGCTACCTACCTTTGAATTCAAGGTAGAATTAAAACTAGACAAAATTCATATAACGGTTGTAAGTGTAGTTTTAATAAAGAATGAATGCAATATGGCTAAGTGCAAAATGTCCATTTCTGTGGTATAAAGTTTATAAAGTGTGCAAAAAAAAAAGTGATAAGGTCATGTGACAATGTAGCACACCATTATTTAAAACAGTTTTAGAGATTGTACACATAACATTGTACGTGTATATAAATCCAGTCGACTCGTATATGTATTAAATGGAAGAAACTACACTATATGCTGGCTGTTGGAAAATAAGTTTCAACTTACAGTTAAAAGAGCCAATCGTCTTGTGTTTATTCAATAAAGCGTATGCATATTAGCTGGACCTGCCTAAAAAACTAGGTTTTTTTATTTATTTATTTTTATCAACACACTCACGGCAGTTCCGCGAATTTGTGCGATATGTCCGCGTCATAGTAGGACAATTTGTCCCCACTGACGGTTATGTTTAGGAATGGGGTTCAGGTTGGATTTCTGTGTTTCTCCATTCAAGTACATACAGTAGAATTTGTTCTTGCTTGGTTAAAAATGACTGTCTAGGGGTGTTACTAAAATAGCGTGTGAACTGACTTGCCTTAAAGGGACTTTTACACTATTCAGTTTAAATCAGTAAGTCGAGAACTAGTAATGCATTCCGAACAATCAGGTCTTTGACTTACGTGCTGTTGATGATTTGAAACTTCTCTCCTTTCCTGAAGCTGAGATCATCTTCAGAACGAGCCTCATAATCATAGAGAGCAACAAATAGAGTCACACCTGAGAGAGAGAGAGAGAGAGAGAGAGAGAGAGAGAGAGAGAGAGAGAGAGAGAGAGAGAGAGAGAGAGAGAGAGAGAGAGAGAGAGAGAGAGAGAGAGAGAGAGAGAGAGAGAGAGAGAGAGAGAGAAACATCAGCACCATGAGGATTAAGTATAAATTAAAGCATACTTTATATCCTGGAAATGGACAACAACATAATGCAATGTGAGCACTGGGAAAGAAAAAGCCATTTTGGTCTGCGGAGGCTTTCAGACAGATCGAATGACATTCAAGACCTGCAATTAGGGCCTTTCAGGAGCCATTTCAGGATAATTTAGGATTCAAGACCACCAGTCCAGCACAGTATACACACACACTAATAATGTCTGGTCTAAAGTAAGCAGAAAGCCACTCCTCTCCCGATGGGAATTATAACAAAGGTGCGCGGGATCGGGATGGGGGGAATGTCTGGTCTGGCAATTCGATTCCCACAAGATTTGAGAAATTTGGTCATGACATGGAACCAGAGTAATGGGACACACGCAAACCAAACCCTTCATTAGATGGAACCCAAACCTAAAATCTGTCATTAAGCACATACTCAGTAAGACAGGATTGTAAAACAATCAACCTCAACGGGCTCACATTCAACACTTAGCAGTCTGAAGCCATAAGTGATGGTGATGACCAATCTTTATACATCTTGGCAATCTCATAACCAATCAGAAGTCACACTAGATTTGAAAGGATAAGCTAAATAAAAAGGTTCCATTTTTTTTTTTGCAATGCAATCGAACAGTGGACAGTCGCCCTGTGGTAAAATCAAATTTAATGTTGTTTATATGTCTATGTGGTGTTTTTAATATGCTTTAAGACAAACAATGAGCAAAGTCAACACCATTGCTGAGTGTTTTCTCCTTAAAACTGCAGTGAACTAAAGACAGTCTCAAAAACACGGTTTGAAATCGCTGGTGTTTCTGACATCACAAACTACCGTGTAACCAATCAGATCAATGTGCGGACAGCATATCATTAACAGTGAACTAGCAGGGGAGTCTCAAGAGAAGACGGGTTATCCCGGTATATTTTTCTGTTAATATAAAAAAAAAAAATCGGGTACATTTAGAAATAAGGCGGGTGAATTATAAATATACACATCTCGTTTCTAAGGATGCTGATTTCTAGAAGGCAGACTGAGATGGCGAACAGGAACATGGTTTGTGTAACATTAGCAACACATTATTAGCTGTTTGAGAACGTTAAATGCAAATTATAAGCTTGCACTACAAATAATCCTTATCCATCAGTTTGACTGAATAAGCTGTCAATTTTCTTCATATTTTATTTTCAGACGTCTTTTCCTCTTAATTATTTTGTCTTTGTATTCAACTGTAACAATATGAAGACAAAATACTGTGGTG
Organism: Meda fulgida; assembly: GCA_030578275.1. Lineage (NCBI taxonomy): Eukaryota > Metazoa > Chordata > Actinopteri > Cypriniformes > Leuciscidae > Meda > Meda fulgida. The sequence continues at coordinate 28,776,001 of CM060635.1, read as the reverse complement.
TGCTCTCCCGATTTAATTTACAATATATCCGATGAATAATTCACTGAATCTCTCGGTATTTCTCCCCAAATCCTTACGTCTCTTTCCAGGTTTGTTTTCACACGGATGCTTTAAAATGTAATTGTCTCCCCTTTTCACTTCTAATCCCCATCACTGTCAAAATGATGGAAAGCACTTTGAAATATTATCACTCGATGCTAAAGCTAATGAACAGTTTTGATTAAGGCATCATATGTTACATAATATAGACATATATTACTGCAGTGACATTTAACCAATCCATTTTATTGCTGCGGAAAGAATCAAGCTTTTGGGGTTATCCCTTTTATCTTTTGATGGTTGAAGCGTGAGTAGATCTCATTGTACCCAGATAAGAAAAAAAGCATATTGTGTTGATAGAGTGAACCTTTCTCTGATTGTTTAGAGTTTAACAGAAGATACTCCAGTAATTTGCACAAAGCATAATGGGGCCTAGGAAAAAAGTGGATCAAGACCTTTTGTGCAATGGAAAGCTTCTGAGGAAGTTCAAGTTTTTTTCAAGGAACCAAAGATAACAATAAAGAAACTTTATTTTTAATAGTCATTTCATGAAGTCTGTAAGCATACACACGTTTTTTTTTTTTTTTGGCCCCCAACAAATATGGGCACTGAGATATGATGCTGCACATTTAATATTTTAATAAATTATAAATAATAAAAATGGAAGTTTCCTCCTCTTGTATTTCAGCCAAGGCATCAATATATGATGTTCATATTTGCTTGTTCAAATGGCTTTTTGCTTGATCAATTCTCAGGTCAACAAATTAGATGTTTTTAAGAAGTTTAAGCAACTAAAAATTCCTCTGCAAGATTCAACAACAGATGTCAATTGAGAGCCCATAACTGAGTAACTTTGAAAAGGTGTTATGAAAACACTGCATTTTGCTTGAGCAGCCAAAAATAGCAAAACTGACTAACAATGAGGTTTGGCCAGTTGTAAGTTGTAAGAAAAGTGTGTGTCAGAAATTCCTCTCTAATGAAGTGTGTTACCTGTGCCTCCTCGCGTGCGCAGCGTTCCTTGGTGTGTTGCTGTGTTGACCCCTCCGAAGACGGTCACTCCCTGTGTGACCCCAGTGGCATGGAAGTTGTTGTAGTTGGGAATGGCAGCGACCACAGTGACCCCACTGAAGCTGGGGTAATGCTGTGGCGTGGGGTCGACACCATATCGATAGCCTACTCCGCTCTGAGACAAGCTGGTGTCCCGGTCCTCTGTTAACTTAGCAGCCTCTTTGTCCTTACATTGCACACAGCCCATCCTCTATGATCTATGGAAGGAAGACAGAGAGAGATTAGGCATAAAACTACCCTATAAGTACACCCTAGCATACTTTATAATAATAAATATTCGTATATATATTGTATGTATATAATATATATATAAATAAAACATACTTGTAAAAATGCAAACTGAATGTAATGTTTTCGAACACTTAATGTGATTTATAATTAAATGAAAATGTTGTATAGTTAACATTTATATTAAATTCAATTAGATGAACTTAAGAGTGTCTTTGACCCAAATATCAGAGTTCAAGCACTTTAAGGCTTTTAAGCACATAAAAAGATTTTATTAAGCACGCTTGTAACCACCTAGATCATAAATGAGAAGACAATTTACAGACAAAGCAGGCAGTTTACTAAGGAAATATATGGTGTAAAAGCTTTTCAACAGTTATCGAGGTTGAGCAAAAAACCTAGGACTGGTTTGCGAAAGGTTTTTGAAATAATCTCCAATATTTAAGAAAGGATTTGAGTGACAACAGTGGTCCTAAAGGTAAAGTTGCTCAGAATAAGGAGCTCTACCATATGGTATGAATGTCGTGGACAAGTGCTAAAAATCACGTGATATACAATCCTTTATGCACGTGAAAAACGCAAAGAACTGTCTTGGCTCTTGAATCCAAAAAAAAAAAATCCAAATCCAATCCGAGACGTGCGTTTCTGCCCAGGAGACAAGGATTTCAATGATATAAAACACTTAAGCCTGCTTCACTGATCACTGTAGCGCCACCATCAGGCCTCAGAGACGCTGTAGATGGTGTGAGTACTACCACCCCTCAAAGTTTCAAAAGTTTGGTTTGGTCTGCCCGATCACTTTTAGGGGGCAATGATGATCCTCAGGGTTTCACACTTGAGCCTTGAACCCCTAAGAAGTTTGTTCTTTAGTAATATGTTAGCCAACACATCAAAATAAGTTAATACGTTAACCTAAGACAAAAGATAAGTAAAACCTTTTATATGACATTATTACAAAGTGCACTTATTAAACGTACTTAAGCATGTTAAAAACAGTCATAAAGCGTACACTTTAGGACACTTGAAAGTACAGTGTTGTGAAATATATAATACAGCACAGAGGAAGAATTTATTTCTGCATAGAGATTCTTAAAAAAATTCTTAAGTAAGGAAGAACTAACTGTTGTTTTTTTCAAGCACCTCTTGTCTGGAAATTCACTCACTAAAGCACTGTAGACACAAACAGAGAATGTGTGTGTGTGTGTGTGTGTGTGTGTGTGTGTGTCCGTTCATCAGTGCAGGATTTTAAAACTGAACTCGGAAGTTCTGCCCATGATCCATCAACAGCACAAGAGCTGAACTGTCTGACGGACAATAAACTCCCACCAGGAAACGTCAAGATCTCGCATCCCTCTTCCAGAAGACCCTCACAGTGAAACACAGAGAAAAAGACCCTTGTGAAGAAGTGCGCTTAACTGTGTTGAATGTGAACTTGTAGTGTACTTTAAATATTAAGTATATTATTTCTGTAATAAGTCCTCTTTTTAAAAGTGTGCTAAAGTGTACTACTTTTTCACATGGGGAGAGAAGGCAACATACAGAAAATGTCTTTTAGGGTAGTATTTTTTTCAAAACAGAGGGGCATATTAAAAAACAACAACATATTTTTGTACAATGTTTTGCTGAATAGTGTTCTTGTCCTATCTTTAAAATAAATGCCACTCAGTTTTATATGCAATGACAGACATACAATTCTAAATGAAGTGACCAAATATAGTAGTAAAGCTGGTAGTATATGATAGTAAACACTGTAAACTGTATTCTAGAAACATAGTAAAGTCACATTTACTGGATACGGATTCTAGATCGAGTCATCAGTGCAATAACGAACATTCATGCACTTTAAACTCCATCCAACTAGACAGAAATTCAAATGGATTTTTTTCTATACTAACAGTTTTTATGATCAAGATGGCTGAACAAAATCAGTGCACGTGTTTGAGAGAGAGAAATAAATGGACAATGAAGTGTCTGTGTATAAAAGCCATTTTCCCGCTATAATCCATATCTGTATCAGATTGAGATCTGCAAAGATATTATTTTTCAGTTTTTGAATTTAACTGATGTTCTTCAAATGCAAAGCATTTATCTCAGTGTTCTTAGTTATGACCGGAGTTGCTCGGACCGGATGTTGTGACCGGAGTTATCTTCACTTACGTCTCCCACAGACACACACTGAAAGAAGGCTAGCTCACTCTGTCTGTACCCGTTTCAGACAGGAACATCCGGGAATGGAGAATCCCTGCTCCGGCTTCCTCTCTCGCTCTTTTTTTCCTCTCCATCTCTCAGACGGACCCCTGCTGTGTGTCAGTGAGCAGACTAGCACTCTTACACCTACGAGCAGGTCTCCTGTCGCCTCGCTCTTCCGCTAATCCACAAAGCTCTCTTTCCATATCTTTTATATTTGTCTACCTCGGCCATGAATAATTTATGCCTTTCTTACCCTTAAGCAGAAGCACCTGCAGATTGTCAGTTGTGTTAACCGAGGTTCAGCCCACATCCTCTCATTTACAGCTCAAGAATGTCCATAAACAACAGCTTACTGCAAACATGAACCCAAAGCTCTCCACAGGATTTACTGAAGGTACAGAACGTTCATCCCAGGAAATCAACGCAGGCTTACTGGAAAAAGTGACTGTGGCGACACTTTGGTGCTAAAAACATGTACGGTTTTATCCAAAACAGATCAATGTGAATCTGAAAAAGTTTTATTACGGTTCTTGTTGTACATATCGTTGCAGTTCGGAAATAACATGTCCGATAAGTGGTGTTAAAAGGTAAATGCTCTATCGCAATATGAAATAACATAGACCTGAATTAAACCTTACCATAAATCGAACCGTGGAAAGGAATAGTGTTTATTTCAACTGAAAACCGCAGTGAATTAGATACGGTTTTGGAGTTTTAAAAATGTAGTTAGAGGCACGTTTTTCCAATAAGCCTGTGTTGCAGGAAATCTATCTGTGAAAAGCTCATTGTGTGACAGAAACTCTGCACGGATTAACTTTACTTTTGCTATGTAAATCATTGTACTATGCTTATTAAGCTACTTAAAATCTGAACCTTTAAAGGTGCAAAGTGTAATGTTGATGACACCAGTTGGAATCTCCCAAACTAACCGGTGTTTGCTAACACACAGTAGCCAATAAAGATCACACATTATTATTATTATTTTGTCTGATTGCTGATTCATTCTTTTCTGTGAGTGACTGATTTTCAATGACTGGAGCATCATAATCGATTAAACCTGATCAGGGCTGAATCACTCGCTCTCAATTTCACATGGAAGCACACAAAAGCATTCGAATGGTTGTGATTTGTCTTTTCATTTTTCTTTAATAATTAATTACTTGAAAATGTTATAAACGAGTAATAAACGAGTAAGTGTCCATTTTTCTGTTGCATCTAAATTGATATAAAAAAATTAAGATTTTTTTTTGTGAAATTAGTATTGACTGAAATGTTGATACTTTGACAACCCTGTTTTCAGCCAAAATATACACCGTTATCATGAAATTACTCAGATTTACTCATGAAATAAGATTATGTGGGTGACATTCACACAAATTGATGAAACTAAGGGTATGTTTACACGACAACAGGCGCGTTTCCATTACAGAGTTGCGCAAAACTTTTGCGATTTTTTCTAATTGTCGACAAAAAACTACTGCAAAATGACGGCGTTTTCATTAACCGACGTTATGCGACAAATTAAAATTTTTCCTCTCGCGATAAGTCATTCCAAACATCATGGCAACAGATATTGGTAGGTTTATGTATATATCCCAGCCACTGCACTGGCCATTATTGTTAATCGAAGGAGACGTGTGTGTGTGTGTGTGTGTGTTATCCAAGCATTAATGGCAAGGAAAGACTCTTCTACTGTGAGCGGCTCATATGAGGAGTTTCTGGGTGTTTCTCCCTCATTTCTGCTTCGAGGTCGTGATTGTGGCATCACTTTGAGGTCTAGAATCCAGTATTCCTGTAATTATTTTGTCTTTTATGAGTTTAATAAATAACTCTGTCTCGTATTCTGTCCAAACACACCGCGTCATCTACGTCAGGTGACTGTCAATGCGCAAAAACTGTTTCCATTGCAGGTTTGCGAAATATGTCTTTTTCGAATTTTCTGAAAAACCACCGTTTTTTTTGCGAGCGTAAAAACTTTTTTTGCGATAAATGGGAGTTTTTGAGAAAATGACGTGTTTCCATTGGGCATATTTCCAATTTCCAATTTCAATTTGCGCAATTTGAAGGGTAATGGAAACGCGACTAATGATATGCTTAAAATGGAAACGTTTTTCCTTTGAGTTTTCCACGTACAGATGACACCATTGTAAAAAACGATCCCTGTTCACACAGATCCGTGAAACTACTAAAAACGCTGTAATCTTCTGCCAGACCATTAGATGGCGATGAATCACTATAGACTGAACACGTAATATGCATGTCGACGTCATCGTATTCAGAGATTCACGTTTTTGTCGTGTAAACAGCTACTAATAATGACACAAGAGCTTGTTATTTAGGAAATGTGTTAACTATAACACTATTTTGTAATTTATGGATCACAGATCGTACCAAAAGAGGGAGGGGGGGGGGTGCTAGAGGGGTGTGGTTTGCAGGACTACATTTGCACACGGGTTGTAACACGCATTAGTGAATGAGACACTTGAAGTGATGAGATAAGAAGAATGGAGCCAGGAAAGAAGAGATTGGAGAAGAACAGCGATAAAGACAAGATGTGATGGATGGAAAGGAGGCGAAAAGAGACGTGAAAAGAGGAGAGAAGTATGAGTGGAGATGAGATGAGAGGAGAAACAGGAGATGAGAGGAGACAAAAAGAGAAGTGAAAAGTAGAGGGGACGAGAGGAGGTTAATGAGTTTCTGCAGAAGACTTAGTGTGTGTGTGTGTGTGTGTGTGTGTGTGTGTGTGCCTAAGCCCCGCCTCAGACCAGATGACAAAGGCAGTGCGATTGGCTAAAATATTAGTGAATTTCATTTTATGTAAACAAACATGCATGTAAACACAATGGGTAACATATCGGGTCACTAAAACTTATCATGGTCATGATATGGTCCATATATCTTACAACACAGAAAAAACATCGGCTGATGTCAATAATCAAATCAAATGCCAAATATCGGCCGACATATCGGCCACGGCGATAATCCCAAATAAATTTGCCATTTCTTTATGGATTGTATGCTTTCTGGAGTGTAGAATATTGTTGTCCTGTTGTTTATATAATCCTATTACATTCTATTTTAATCAGTAACAATATAATTAAGACGTTTAATAATGTAACATACACATTACTAATATACACAGCTCTTACATATTTAAAGTGTAGTGGCAATGCTGCTTGTAGCTGGATCATGAAGTTGTCTTGTCACCATAGTAATGACCTTGTCCCAATTATTCCCGTCACTCCTTGGGAAGCAACCATCCTTGTACAGCTTTCTAACACACACACACTCACTTTTGAGCTCAGATTCTCCCACTAACAGAAACTCCCAGGGAAAACGTCCGTAACCCAGCAGAAATGAAGACACTGGCCTTCATCTCAACCTTTTGTCAAATACAGACAGCACAGCACCATTGTGTCAAATGATCTCAGTATCAGAGAGAGAGAAAGAGAGAGAGAGAGAGAGAGAGAGAGAGAGAGAGAGAGAGAGAGAGAGAGAGAGAGAGAGAGAGAGAGAGAGAGAGAGATTATTTCAATATAATTGCATGTTAAGGCTATAAACTAATATAGCTTCAAAATATAAAAGCAAGTGGCCTAGTATATAATAGAAGAACGAGACATTAAAAGCAATAAAACAGAGTGCTTTCAGTAGCCTTTTTAAGAGTTGCCTATCTGAACGTTATCAATTCAAAAGCAGTAGGTGATTTATCTCTTTCTCAGCTTTACTGTTGTTTGATTATTACTGATGACATCATGGATAGAGGGAGACCTAATACCGGTAAGCTGCATTCACACTAATGCGCAGATCTCTTCTAAAATGAAAGATATTTTTGTCCTGTCTGTTTAATCTCTGAAGACATAACTGGCTGTTTACATTAATTTCGTGTCATAAAAGTATTTTGAGACGCACATTTAACCACATACACAGAGCATTAGTAAAGAAAATACCGGCAGGCGAGACCACACACTCACTGCAAGCATAATATCAAGCAAAGAGCACGTTTCTCACGGCGCATATGCTGCGAAATGAAGCCCGCGAATGTCCTTGTAATTCGCTTCAACTTTTCCGAACTGTATGTAAAGGATATTGTACATCCAGCCGGTTGTTCTCGCAGAATAAACCCTGACAGGGTGATCAGGACTTGATCAGATAATTATGACCATAATTATGATGATAAGAGATATTGATTTGAGATCGGTTTTAAAATCGTACCTGTTTGTATCTTATAATCCAACAGTTTTACCAAACAATAGTAGCAAAATGGCAGCAGCTGCGTTTGTATGAAACAAGAGAGAGCGAGTCCACGATACTGGGTGACAAACAACTGTACACAAAATATTGAGTATTTTATTAGCTTACCAAACGCAAAACTTCCACGAACAAAAAAAAAAACGTTCCTAGCAAGCGTATAGCGCTGCTGACTTCAGTAACCCGGATGAGCCTGTGTTTACGGTTTTCGGTTGTTATCAGGGAATAACATACCACTGGATGGCGCCATTGACCAATCAGAATCAAGCATTCCACAGAGCCGTGATTATTTTAAGATTATTTTTTACGGAAGTTTCGAGTGGTGTGTGTGTGTGGGGGGAAAAGGAAGCAGAATATGGGTGTTTAAACACATTGAGGTTAAAAACTCTGCTCAAAATCGACCCAGAACTGTTGGAGAGAGAATTGCAATGCATCGATTTTTTTCTCCCACCACTAGAAAAATATGAGTAGATATGTGTGCCGGATGATTTTAGCAGATTTGATCTGCACATACAGATCGAGGACCACTGACATTATCGAGACACAAGAGCAAGAAGAAATCCCTGATCTTCCCTGACCACAGATGCCTTTTTAAAGTCCACCTTTATCTATTCAGAAATAAAAAGTGAAGTGAAACTAAGATGAAATGATCACATAAGTGCTGGGGAGTCAAGGAAATAAGTGATGACATTGCCTTTATAATGAAGCGGTATCCATTGTGAACAGACTGTGTTTTGCTGTTAGTCAAAGTTTAAAGATAGAAACAATTGAACAAATGGATTTCAAATGCGTTTTTCCATAAGCGCCGCGGCTCCTCAGATGCATAAAACATTGGATTGTCTGTGGTCTGTCATTGCTAGGCGAAAAGGCTTGTTTTCACTTCAGAGGAAAGAAGTAAAATATAATTTACGACCGTAATGTAAAGGGAAGTCTAAATATATTCATGTTGCATACTGTCAACATTTTTATCTGAATGTTTCTCCTTCTCTTACCCCATATACTCAATCAATTGCTGCACTACTATTGATTCTTCATTAGTCAGGCATCGTAGGAGAAACAACTGCAACCCAAGTTTTTGCCGGAGAATACCATTCCTCCCACCAACAACTAGGCCATCAGTGAGCATATCATGGAAGCCATCAAAGACTGCAGATTTTGCCTTTTATGATTACTGAAATGGGTCAGACAACTGTCAGCAATGGGTGGCTGCAATCACCTGGCGCAGGAAATACAACACAACAGCTTTTAATCAATACATCCAACAGGGACACGTAGGAAAAACTCTGGAGCAATAATAATACACAACTATGTCAAACGCAAACGTCACTGAACAAAGAACTGAGAGCACAGAAGGCTTAAATACACAAGGAGTAATCAATAGTGTTGGGCGATATGCTCCACATTCATATCATCAGCCTGTGAGATCAGCAATACACATTATTATGTGGCGGGGCTTACTTATTTGATCATTAACTTGTTTATTTATTTGCTTATTTATTCATCAATTTGCTTAATTTTGGTTTCCCTTTAGGGACCTTTGCTTTCCTAGTAATAGCTATTATATTATGATAACTACACCCAATAGGAACACTGTAGCAATGTTCAGGGAAGGAGGAGGCGGGAACCGGCGAACAATCAAAATATAATTTATTTAAATAAAACAAACAAACGAAAATACCGCCAGCAGCCCCTCGCAGACGACTGCTGGCTACCGAAAATAAATATAACTGCCAGCAGCCCCTCGCGGACGACTGCTGGCTAAAGTAAAATACAAAAACAAAACACAACTAAAATACAGGCCTGTTCCTCTCTCGATCATCAACGTCGTCACTCCTCCTTTATGCTTCCGCTCCTCCGTGAGAGATGCGGTGTGCCTCACAGGTGTTGCTCATTAGCAATCGCACCACCGGCCTCGCGCCGTTCTCTCACGTCCCTCGGCCGTCCTGTTCGCCACATACCCCCATCGCCCCTCACAGGCCGGGGGGTACCCACGAGCCTGTGCCTACTCCCCCCCCCCCCCCGGCGGCGGCGATCCCTGGGGAGTATGGACAGACAAACCGAGGGAAACGGAGACGGAAGCATGAGGAGCGACAGATCGAGAGAGGGGAGAGAGGAAAAAAAAATTGGTCCGGTTCCCACAACGCGCTGCCATCTGGTCCCCCACCAGCTAGGCGATCTCCTCCGCGGTGCCTGGCGATGACGCTGGGTAGCCCTCGGTGGACGGCTCGACGCTCCTCCGCCGCCCGGTGGACGGCTACGGCTCCTCGGGTGCCTTGGGCAGACGGCAGGAGTCCCCCACTCCCTGCTCCTCCCCTTCACTGGTGGACGGCAGCAGGCTCCGGCCCACGGCGAGCGGCGGCGACTCCTCCTCTCCCTCCCGGATGGCAGCCGCCCCTCCAATACCCAGGCGGCCGGCAGCGAGCTCGACCGTCCCACCGGCAACTCACTCCAGCGCACCGCCTCGAGCGTCCGTGGCCGCGAGTCCCCCACTCCCTGCTCCTCCCCTCGCTCGGCGGATGGCAGCAGGCTCCGGCCCACGGCGAGCGGCGGCGACTCGCGCACCATGCTCGATGGCACCGCGGATTCCCCACATCGGCGAGGACTCTCTGACAGCGCGTTACTCCCTCTTCCCGGGTTTCGGCAACAGTGTAGCAATGTTCAGGGAAGAAGGAGGCGGGAACCGGCGAACAATCAAAATATAATTTATTTAAATAAAACAAACAAACGAAAATACCGCCAGCAGCCCCTCGCGGACGACTGCTGGCTACCGAAAATAAATATAACTGCCAGCAGCCCCTCGCGGACGACTGCTGGCTAAAGTAAAATACAAAAACTAAAACACAGGCCTGTTCCTCTCTCGATCATCAACGTCGTCGCTCCTCCTTTATGCTTCCGCTCCTCCGTGAGAGATGCGAGACCGGTGTGCCTCACAGGTGTTGCTCATTAGCAATCGCACCACCGGCCTCGCGCCGTTCTCTCACGTCCCTCGGCCGTCCTGTTCGCCACAAACACATACACCCTTAGAGCACATTTCCACAGAATTTGTAAAATTCTCATCTATACAAGTAGATGTTTTCTCGCTGGAAAATAGTGTTAAATTACATGCATTAATCACATTCACCACTTTACTCTTTAGTGGCCAGTCCAGAGACACTCAGTTAATGTTTAAATCACCCATCAAATAAATTGCATTTTCAGTATCACAAAAATTGTCAATCATATCACACAGTTCACTTAAATAACAGCTGTTTGCACATGGTGGTCTGTAGCAGCAACCAGCGAAAGATGATTTAACAAACTGTAGCTGTACTTGTAGCCACAAAGCCTCTAGATCTACAGGCATTACAGCTCTTTGTGTATATACTGTACGGCAACCCCTCCACTGTACCTATTCCTATCTTTCCGGTAAATATTATAACCATTTATATTCACTACATAATCTGAGAATGTCTGATAAAGATGCGTTTATGATACCTCTAAAACATGAATAGTATTTGTAATCAATACATCTGTTATTTCAAATTAGCAACTCACAATGACAGGGAATACTGGCAAACAGGAACAGAATGAAAACTAAACCTAAACTGAATGAGACCGTTACAACAACAAAATATGTTATACATATGGACAACATGTGAGCAGTTCCATAATCCAAAACCAATTACACTCTGCACATACAGATCAATGAAAGCTCAATTTTTAGGCCAGAGATAATGATTGATGTTCACACATGTAGTGTTGCACATGTGGTAGTGATTATTCAAATAGGTCAACACATGACCCTCAAACACATGATGCTACGTCATCATCAATTCATGTGCATTTGTGCTTTTGTTGTGAGGAAAAAGAGGAAGTTTGGCATTGTTCAGATATACGCCTGGATTTCCACAGTTTCCTTGAGCTCTAGCAACCACTACACAAAGCCAAAGGCAATAGGTTACACAAACATCTTCGACGTCAAGTGGTTTTTAATGCTACAGTATAACACTTTCTTACATCCCAGTTTGATGTGCAGAGTCGACTATAAGCATGCCATTAGAAAGATGACTTCTTGATGAGTTTAACTGGGTTGCCACATCTTCTGACCAAAGGATTCTCGTTTGCATTTCCCAGATATAGATTTTTTTTTTTTTTTAAATAAAGACTGTGAGAATGAATTAATCCAATAGATTAAAGGTGCTTTAAGCGATCTCTCACGTTTTTTAGGCCCAAACATTTTTTGTCACATACAGCAAACATCTGGCAGTCTGTGTAACTTTCAGATATTCTGAAATGGTACAACATCTCCATTAGGGCTTTGCATAATAGATTTTGATTATGGCTTCCAACGAATATATGAAGAAAAAATAATCGAGGTAAAAAAAATTGTGCTGCTGCCACATTCAGCGGTGTGCTTTCGTTCCTCCCAAAGAGAAACTTAACATCCAAGTGAGTGTAATAAAATGCAGTCTACTGTTGTTGAACTGCGGGACGTGCCTGACATTAAATACTGTCATTATAAGAGAGTTAAGCCGTGAAAGAGACACTGTTTTTCAGGCAGCTTTCTTTGTGCGTGCTCCGAGGTCGGAGCGGAAAGCGGATAAGCAAATGGTCTTCGGAAACGCACCTAAACGGTGAAATAACATTCACACAAAAATGTCAAAATGCCGATTTGGCAAGTATCCTTGTAAGCACAGTACTTTATGTCTTAAGTGAATGTAAACTTAATGTAAACTTAAGTGAATGTCATTAATGTTAATCAAAAAAAGAAAAGATAAAACCACTCACTGCTCTTTTGTAGTTTTAATAATAATTTATCTATAATTAATGTACACAGTGAAGATTATGCAGTGTTATTTTACATTTGATTACTTTAATCAGTTTCTTTTGTATGATATTACTTAATAACATGAAATAAGACTTTGATCATATTGCCCACCAATAATCGTGTTAAATATTCGTGATTCCGATATGATTTTTGTCATAATTGAGCAACCCTAATCTCAAGATCGAAAAGCAAGCAAAGAAGAACCACCTAAACCAGAAGAAGCGGATACAAGCGGTTTACACAAGTAAGCTAATGTAATCGCCAAATGTTCAACAGCATATACATCAAAACTGCTTGACGTTACCAAGAAAAATTCAAACTCATGAAGAGGTAAAGACTGTGAAGCTTTGGGGGGTGTTGATGGACTCGATTCTACTCGGTCTATGTATTGATCATTATTCTGAATCCGATCCTGGTGCAATTTTCCCAAGTTTTTTTGTTCGAAATGTTTTTTTTATGAAACTTACCCACATTAAAGTATTGATAAAAAATAAAAAATAAAAAATTAATCTAAAATAAAAATAAATACCAGAAGCTCTTCTTTCTTTTGATATATTGACCTTTTACATATTCAAACAATAAAATATTCTGGAGGTCCTGAAATATTGTCAATATGGACAAAATGCTGCCGCTGGCTGGAAAAAACTGGCGGGGAAAGAGTTTTTTAATAAATTCATATGTTGCTTAAGCAATACATAAAGTATTGAATGAAAACTGTTTCTGTAACTTCATGAAAACAGCTTAAGCAATTGACAGGAACTGCATCTAATCCAGTTCATCTGTGATAAAGTATGAAAACACCATCAGTCTTCACATCTCGGTTTCTAACGCCTCCACCTTCTGCAAATGGTAAATCTTGCCAATTGGTTGGTTTCACATGACGTCATGCTGCTGCATCGCGAGAGCGCGAAATTCAGATGGAGGGCAGGAAGTGAAATAGCTGAGGATCTGCCGTCTGACAAAGGGTGTTTCTCAAAACCAAGAATGCAAAGAACGGACTTGTGTTCTTGGGGAGAACGCTCTTGCTAGTTGTTCTTGGAAGAATGAACTCACAAGGTGACGAGCATACAGAACGCTGCTGACAGTTTGACACAATGTGTTCTTGCTGATATTGCGCAATAATACCCCCGCGCACAGATGCCGTCTGCAGTACCCAAACATAACGAGAATTATTGATGATAACAGCCAGGCTTTATCGCCCAAGCCTACCCTCAGCTCAAGGGATTACTCTACAACTGTACACTACAGTGTAATGTATATTCATAACAACCAAGCAACGCCTGTCTCCTTTTCATTCTGCTTCTGTTGTTTGTTTGTGTAAATCCAACGGTAGGAAAAAAAACGCCGGTAATATTGACCTGCCTCTCTCTTCTGCTTCCCGCTCCATCCTCGAATGCCGAAAGGAATGCTGGGATATTTCTGCCATCAAATTTTACACAAGTTACCGATTCATCCTCGTAAAATGGGAGTGTCAAGAACCCTTCCAGGATTTTTAACCGTTCTTGCCAAAATGCAAACTTGTGTATTGGGACAGTACTCAGGCCACAAAAGATGACGTTTCACAAGAACACAACACAAGTACAAATAAGAACACAGATTGAGAAAGGCCCAAAATGTTTTGTGTAGTTTACGGCTGCTCCAATCGTTCTAATCGAGTAAAGGGAAAGGGTTTTTATAGAGTAGCGAAGATAGTCACTCAAAGGTGAGAAATGTAAAAAGCTCACAGAACAACGCCGTAAAAAGTGGATTTTTAACGTACGTCTGCGATCGGGAGGAGCAGAGTCTGCTAATGCCCGTGTCTGCAGCGACTACTTCGTCGGAGGTATGTTAGCTAGCCAACGTGTTTTTTTGTGTCTGTGTTTATATAGCATTATGTTGTCGTTGAATGCTCATTTACTTAGTAATGATTATTAAGTTACCGGTAGTCTAATATGGACTTCATTGGGGCTTTTTAGGCTGCCCTAGTGCTTTGGGTGACGTTGAGTCCGTAGATTGGGCTTCAACGGTCAACCTAAGTTACCAAAAATGTAAGCCCAAATCAGAGGCGTGCGTCTCTTAAACGAGAGCAGAGGATGAAGCTCAAGGAAGACCAACAAAGACGGTCGGAATTTGCAGAGGCTATGTTGGATCTCCAACAGACAGATGAGAGCCCGGATCTGACGCAGACAGCCGAAAGCTCTGAACTGAAGCTGCCAGCCAACTGACAACAACCCACAATCAGAGGGGATCAGTGGGAATGGGACATTAAATGATCAAGGTAAATTATTGTACTAAGATGTGTAACCAGCATTATTATTAATTGTTACAAATGTTGACCAGAAAACTTGTATGCTTGTAAAAAGATTGTCAAAAATATAACTTCACAACAATTCACATAATACATTTTCATGAATTAACTAATTATGCTCCCCACTGATATGTTGCAGGCTATGTAGATGCCGGATGCCAGATTGAGCAAACAATGGATGACATTGAGAAGATGGAGGATGTTCTGAGACAAAACACAACAGAGCTGGGAGATCTTCGAGCCAAAGCACTGGACACACAGTTCAACAAGAAGTCCTTTGAAAAAAAAAAACGAAGACAAGACAAGGTTCTACACGGGGCTCCCCAACTTCTTAGTTTTAATTCAGATTTTTGAGCTGTGCAAACCCTACATCAGCTGTGGTCCTATGTCTGTGCTGTCTAAATTTGAACAGTTCATTTTAGTTTTGATGAAGCTGAGACTAAATCTCCCGCTGAAAGATTTAGCTTTCTGGTTCAAGATCTCTCTGCCAACTGCTTCTAGAGTTTGGCATAAAGTAATTTAAATACTTCATGAAAGATTGGAATTTCAAATTGAGTGGCCAGAGCGACATGTTCTTCAAGCTACAAGGCCAATGGGATTCAGAAAGGCATTTGGATGTAAAGTTTCTGTGATAGTTGACTGTTTCGAAGTTTTTATTGAGAAGCCCTCTAATTTACTAGCCCAAGCACAAACGTGGTCAAACTACAAGCATCACCATACTATAAAATTTCTGATTGGTGTTGCATCCCAAGGCTATGTCACTAACATATCTTGTGCCTAGGGAGGGGAGTCAGCGATAAACAGATCACAATAGAGAGTGGCCTCCTAAAAAAACTGTTACCTGGAGATATTGTCCTAGCAGACGATGGGTTCAATATTGGTAATAGTGTGGGATTGATTTTACTGTGCTTCACTACAGATACCTGCATTTACCAAGGGGAGAAAACAGCTGTCAGCGTATGAGTTGGCAGACAAAAGAAACATAGCAAATTTGCGTATTCATGTTGAGAGAGTTATCGGTTTAGTCAGAAGAAAATATCAGATTCTGCAAAGCAGGGCTATGCCCATAGAGCACATGGCAACAAAACAAGGTGAGGCACTAGCATTGATTGACAAGATTGGGGTTATTTGCTGTTTCTTGTCTAATCTTTCAGTTTATTGTCCCATTGGAGTAAGGAGGAGGGACGGATAGGGATAATAATCAGTCAGTCCATTACCTGAGCCCTCACACATGTAGTGTCCAATACCTGATCCCTGTTTCTTGGCTCTGATGATGATAAATAAGAGGACAGGGAGTAGTAGTACCTGAGCCCCGACACGTATCAGTCTGTTAATATGTTTTCAACAAGTGTAATACTTGTATCCACTAGTCCAATTGTACTGGCTACATGTATTATATGTAATTAAATGGATTATAATCTATTATTGCACACCATTATTTTGTTATTATAACAATTGTTGAAAAATCTAATCTTGTAAATAAACCACCATGTATAATTCTGTCTTCTCAATGGCATTTCATCTTTTCATTTAAATTATAGAACAGCCAGAACTCACAAAGACCACACTCATAACAATAGTCAAAATGTAATCTTATCTCATACAACAGTATTGATATAACAGCAATATCACACAGCCCACTTTCAAGAGTGCCTGGATCCTTTCAATACATTACACATGTGAGTTTGTTACATTACACATGTGAGTTGTATACCGTTTCTAAAAAAGCACTCAACTTTAGGGATAACATCATCCCAAAGTTCAAGATCGGGCGAAATCCTTTCAACAAAAATGTCATTGTGGTTCCACACAACAAAATCACAGTGCTCATCGTCTACAATGTGAAGCTGTCCCTGAACTTGGTAGTAGTAGTCATGAGTCCGGTCCAGCATGACATTATCCCCATCATTGATGAGGCAGAAGCCCTTTTCCCCGGCACACAAGCGCAGATTGGCTTCATCTTGGTGAGAGTGTGGACACTAAAATCACAGAGAGAAGGACACGTGAACAACAAATATATTTTCCGCCTTTTTGCCAAGTTTAGGACTTGAGACACGACTCAGACTCGATATTTAGGGACTTTACTACAACAGAGACTGTAATATTACCTTAATCTCGCAGATGCCAGTTCCGTGACCGTCACAAGGGACAAGGGGAGGACCCCATGTATGGCCACTTGGGGTTCAGCCAGAGACCACTGTCCATACAGGAGAAGCCTGCATGCTCCCGACCCATCAGCTTCTCCTCTGGCTTGTGTTTCATGTTTGCATCCATAACTGTACACAGTACACATTCAAAACATGAAAAGGAAATGATTACTTAGTATTGGATGTGTAGAGCCAGTTCAGTGATTTAAATGCCATTACCCTAACCCCTATACTTAGCATACCTGCATAACCCTAGTCTTATAACCCTATAACTAATAACTAACGCACACCAAAGCAATGTGTTACTATACATTTCATTTAATATTCCACCAGTAAGATACATTTACTTAATAGACAAGCTTCTTTTTTATCCAAATTATACCCTTTGTTGTCAGTGTTTCTTTTTCTGGACATAAACATTGTTTATGCCTTATGCCTTACCTCTGCCTTACCCCAATTCAAACCCTAAATACCTTGTAGCGGCTGTGGTGAACCTATATGCTTCTGGATAGCATATGGCCTTGATCAAGCTCTTGGATGGTTGCTGGGGGTTGGTCTTAATAGCTTGTTTCAGCTTGGAAGCAGTTATGCATCCAGCTCTTTGCCTCAACCAAATCCTGCTTGCACTGACTTCGAGTTGCCCTCTCTACAGCCTGGACCTGGGACATGATGAGCTCTTCTAGCTGGAATACCTGGCATAGCTCTCCAAGCTCTTTGGGGGGTAGCTGCAGAGTCTCTGGTGTTCTGTATTCAAGAACAGTTTTAGGAAGCATTTGGGGACGAATTCTTTGTAGTAAGGCTCCCTAGGCATCAGTGCTGCACTCCTTGGACAGTTTTTGCTTAAAGTCTAAAAAAAAACTAGCATATGTTTCTGACCCTCTCTTCACTCTTGGGCATGAAAGTGATTTCCCAACCTGGTTTTCAGTTGTCCTGCCATCAATGGAATGGTCAAGCTTTTTTTTTTTTGGCTTTAGCAGAGGAGAAGTCAATTAGAGCTACTGGAGTAGCAGAAATCTGAAAATAAGTTAACACAAAGAACAACATTAAGTCCACATTTCTGTGGTCCATAACATATCTATATGCAGTATGAATATGGCGTTTATCCTATGGCTGTGAGCAAACCAAGTAAAACTATCATCACAGGATTGAGATGCCAAACTGTGTTTTTGTGGGTCTTTGCTGTCTTAGTATCTTTGTCCAACAGGGAAATTATGACTGACCACATTGTCACAAGCTACACATATTAAGGCAGAATATAGAATAGAAATATTAATAATCCCCAACATTAGGTATGATGGAATATAATGAAAATCCCCTAAAAGAGGAAGTAGACGAAGACAAGCAATCTGGCTGATGAAGTAACCAGAGGAAAGACATAACCAAAGGGTTATGGAGGAACAAGGAACAACATAAACATTGTGTAACTTTAGGCTAAATTATGATGTTAAATTAGTGTCCAAAAAATAACATTCTCTGTCCCACATTTGGTTTGCAGTAAACATGTCACCTTACCTTTTTTACATGTGATGGCATCAGCCACTTGCACTGCTCTGTTGTGCAGGAAGCTGTATCTCGCATCTTTACCCCAACTTCAATGGAAAAAAGAACTGCCCCTACATGAGAACACGATTCTGATAGTCTGTGAATAGAATACAATGATTTTTTTTTTTAATGCAATTTACACCAGGAGAAAAGTGCAATCTACAGCCCATTTTGATGATGTGCAATATAGCCCAGGGGGTTCAAATCAGAGGCTAAAATCCGGCTAGGAAAAATGCATGTTATTCCCAAATTATGACAATATTTGATGTAAAAACCATACTAACATTATAAGGGCACCCCAGGCAACATTATAAAATAATAAAACAATCCAGTTCATGACCCCTTTAAAGCTCTCTCCAGTATGCCAGCAGTGTGTGTGTGAGAGAAAGATCTCATGGTAACGTTAAACATCCTAGCCTACATAAATTACTTACCCTGCCATGCAATTGCAAAGGGTAGTAATGACTTCTCCATCCTCCTTCGAAATAATCCAGGTCTTCAGAGGTGTTTCACCTTATCTCTGAGTGGTTTACCTTGAAACATAAACGATTGCATGTTTGTTTACATTATAGCCGTTACTGCAAGCATCTTAACACATAAAACCATATAAGAACAAACACTCACCCTGGCGAAGACCAAACGATGATCATCGTGGAGCCGTTTGGTACCGAAGTTGTGGACCCACCCGCTGACAAAAAAGTTGTACGCCTCCAGACTTTTATATGCCTTCATTTGCTGTCTGGTGTAGTACGATGTCTGAAGGACCAGATATCAACAGCCTCCATTGTTGGCAAATCTTCAAGTTCGACCGAAAACTCACTCATCTTCATGAGGAACGGGTCACGTCCAACATATGCGTTTACTAACTCCTTGTATCTATTTCTTAAAACTGGTTCTAAATTCGTACAATACGGACTCTCCGCAACGGTTTCCTCCATAGACGTATTCTCCATATTTACTTCCTGCCCTCCATCTGAAATCACCCCGCCTTCGCGCGCCATCATAATCACGTGACTGAAAACCAGCTATTGGTTAAAGTCCCCCTGTGGTGAAAATCAAGCTTTTAATGTTGTTTATATGTCCATGTTGAAATCGATGGTGTTTCTGACGTCACAAACTACCTTGTTACCAATCTCGTCAACGAGTGGATCTCTGAGCTGCTGTGAGTGAGTGGAGGCGGGGCTCATTTGCATATTCATAGAAGCTATTTTAAGGCATGAAGATTTTTTTTTCCAAGGAAAAAATTTAAATATGTATTTTTGGTGATCAAAGATTAGTTTTAACGGATAAAAGTATTGACTACAGGGGGACTTGAAATCCAGCTGCAGCCAAAGTCAAAAACACTGATTAATGATGCAGATTCCGTTTTCAGAAACTTGGCCTGCTCAGTAAAAGTGAAGTAACCAGGAAGACGCAAGATACGAAACAGTAACATGATTACAGTAAAACTCATGGAGGGATGGTGATAAATGTCAGTAAATCAAACTGACCAAACAATCAAAGGTGCTGTGGTTCTGCTGAGAGAGTGTGGGTGCAGGTTTCAGATCATACAAAAAGGCAAGCTTTGTAAGAATGTATAACCTTTCAGGCAGTGGCTCTTGTTACAAATCTACACTAGTCACATTTGACGAAAGTAGAAGTCGGTGGGTGGGGTGATCGGTGTATCGCACCGCTGTAACACTCACCACCGTTGTTTGCAGTGCTGCTATGATTGTGTGCATGTATGTAGTGTTAAGCTCCAGAGGATGTGGTAAACCTGAGAATGACAATGACAAAGCAACACACGACCACAATAACTTTCCATCAGAGGTGTTTCTCCTGAGGGCAGCAGGAGCAGCCACGATCTTTAAACAAAATGTCAGTATTTAAAGTCTCAACCATTAATTAGTCAGAAAAACGAATGAGGATGGCAATAAATAATCAGCAAATATAGTTGCTATTTTCAGTTTCCTCAAGTTAGTACAAAAGTTTTAGATCTTAGTTATGTAATGTTAGTGCTCAGCTTAACTTGAACTTGGATTCACAAGTAAAAAAGTTGAGTTTGTAGAACTTATATTATGTTTGATGAAAGCACAGACCAACTTTAATTGTTGAGATTCTTTCCATGTTCAGCATACTTAACCAAACATTAAGATGAATGGAAATGCTAACGAATAACTCTCTCCTCATGGTATGTAATAGATATATTTAGAGACTGATATTTTTGCCATTGAGATGACATGGATATATACATTTTATAGTCTATCCTCTAAACCTTAGCCTTTCAGGAACACATTGCTTAGTATGGTTTATAAGCGTTTTTCCTCATGTAGACTGGAATTTGAACAAAACATTAGGGGTGTAGTAATACCCTTGTCACGATTCGATACATATTATGATACTGAACTCACGATACGATGTTATTGCGATACTTCAAGACATATGGTAAAAGATTAACAAAAAAATGTAGTGTTAATTAAAATGCTAAATTTGATATTACATTGGGGGTGTAAATGAATAGGCTTGGACTTGGTGCTGGAAACCCAAAACCCAGGACATTAGAGACACCAGAATAAAAATATTCATGATTCTGAAGCTGCAAATTATTTTAGATGAAATTATTGCACTTTTTCACTAACTAGATATATTTAAAATAATATTGGACACTTTTTACTGGTAACATAAGACATTTGGCATCATCAGAACCCACAAAAATTACCCCATTGCATTATTATACATTATATTCAACATTGTAGTAGTTCAATGTAGTAGTGACACGAAAACTCTGTAAACTAGAATTTTTTCTCACACAGTGATTTTTTTGGGGGTGAAATATACACAATACAGATTGTCACCATCTACGATACATATTGATGCATTTTTGCATTGCGATATTGTTAAACGATATATTGTTACACCCCTACAAAAAATTGCAGGTTTTACTTTCCTTGGGGGGACATTTCTTCCCCACAATGCAGGAAATACCTGGACCACATACACAGACATTTTTACAAAACAAAAAAAGGAAGAAATTATGTCCATAGATGTGATCACGCTTAATTTGACTCAAAGAAAACCTTACTACTATGGTTCTTAATTGATGTGAAATGCCTGTGTGATTGTGTGCTGAGAGACTTCCAGTGACAACAGCCAGTCAGAAACGGGCACAGGAGACACATCATCAGACGAACCCACACAGTTGCTAGGAGACCCGATTCCTCCGCAAGGCACAATATCCACAGTGTGAGAGAACAGTCTATATTCTCATCAAATGTTGGAAGCACATATTCACAATACATTCCGATCAATTTGCAGGTGATACAATATTATTACCCGACATTGTGACAATCACAAGGATTTTAATGTGCTTTTTTTTGGCCATAAAGGTTCCTGAAGAGACAGTGTTCTTAGACTTGTTGTCCAAACTTTCCTTAACTTACAAATATCAGTGTTAAAAGACAGAAATGTGTTTTAACAGCATGTAAACTTTAAAAGCAAACAATGTAAGATAGTGAATCAGTTCAAATGGTCCACAACAAATCATTTAAATATTGAAGTGTGCAAGTACATCTGACACAAGTTATTGAGAAAAAAGTACATCAACGAGTCAACAATAGCAGGATGTACAGTCATGTCAGGTGTAGAGTCAGTCACTGAGCCTCGAGGCTAAATATACGCTGACTGAAGCCAAAGATGTCGGCCTATTGCAGACTTCTGTCGCTCAGACTGACTTTCTACCTCACGAGTGGCTCATCCTATTAAATCACTATAAATGGTCAATATGGAGACTCAGTCAGACATTACACTCACCCAGATATAGTCCAGGGCAAGATGACGGACCACTGGCAGAAAAATTTGCAAAAAATAAGCAAAGCATGCTGAGCATGGTCTGAATTTTAGTCAAAGGAGCCAATCGCCTTTTTTACTTCCTTCCATTCCTCGGCAGTTACTGACCAAACATTTGGCATATACAGTATCCGTTTAAACTAAAGGCAGTTAGATAAAGATTTAAACGATAAAAGTTTAAGAAATAAATGTTACAAAATATGTTTTAAAATTTCAATGAAATCATGTTATTTGGAACTTTCTATTCATCAAAAAATCATGGGAATAATATATCATGGTTTCCACAAAAATATGAAGCAGCACAACTGTTTTCAACATTCAGCTTTGATCACATGAATTATCTATTAAAATATATATAAAAAAAATAAAGTTATTTTAAATTGTAATAATATTTCACAATGTCTAAAGTCTATTTACAACAGAATTAAACAATCTTAGACGCCAAACTATTGAATGGTACTGTAGACGTGACCACCACAAACTTCACTCATACCTGAGCATGGTTCAATCACAAACATCAGTCGAAGCAGAACAAGACCCTGTGTGTGTGTATGTGCATGTCCATATGTGGTCAGCGCATCCAAGTTGCATGCTCACAAACCTTGGGGCTTTTGCTTTGATGCCTCTGCAATTGTGCTTGCACAAAAATGCATGTATGAAACACTATCTTGGTATCGCTGACTCACAAAGCTAGAATATTTCGCTTCTCAAATGTGTGAATGCTACTGTAAGCGATTTCACAGTGTTATGTTTTTTTTTTTTCTTTTTAATGCAGGAATGTAACAATACTCCAATACTACGTTAAAGATATGGGTCTGGTTTTACAAATTGGGTTTAGATTAAGCCAGGATAAGGCCTTAGTTAAATTAGGACATTTAAGTAGCTTTTAAACGTGCCTTAGAAAAAAAACATGACTGGTGCATCTGGAGACAAAACAATGATACTGACATTTTTTTAAGATTTATCAGTGCAAGTTGCTTTCAGTTAAAACAGCTCAAACATGCATTTTAGTCTGGGACTAGCTTAAGCCTTGTCTGTGAAATCAGGGGGATGATGTATTTTTTTGGAGACAAGAAATTCATTCCTTGTCAAATTAGAAGGACAAATTATTCCTGGGAATACAGCCCATGTGTGATTTCAAAAGGCTAGAGCCAGTTGCGAAGACCACCAATAACGTTAGGACAAGCATCAGAAGGAAAACTCACTGATAACATTGTTGTCAGTGTAAAAAAGACCTCAAGTAAGTTGGTTTTAAATTTAGTTTTTTTACGCAAGTAATTCTAGTACTGTGTTGGGTCATTACACAACTGTACGTCCAAAGCAAAATCTCAGATCTAACAGATTTCTGCAGTAGCATTAAGCAAGGTGATGAGTGCTGAAACGTTTGACTGTTCACAGCTACACTTGACTGTCACATTAAGCTTGACTCTACCCACAATCCTTCACGTTTACCCACAGGCATTTGAATGGCTGAAAAGCAGCTGCTTAGCTGGTTATTTCAAAATTAACAACAGAAATAGCTTCCGAGTTACTACTCTACATTACCCCCACCAACGTCTCCGGCCCTAATGTTTACCACCAACCACTGTACTGAGAAATGCAGCCTGGAGGTCAAATAAAATGTTGCACGACTGGCGCTGTGGTTAAACACAGTTACAAATGACTCGTTTCATCTTTTAACCTTTTTTTACTAAAAATAAACACACACGTGAAACTCGAAAAATTAGAATATCATGCAAAATACACAAACTTTTGCACGATATTCAAATTTTTTGAGTTTCACCTGTGTTTGTGTGTTTGTGTGTGTGTGTGTGTGTGTGTGTGTATATATATATATATATATATATATATATATATATATATATATATATGCAAATATTTGTTAAATGTATGCATGTGTGTAATATATACAGTAAATACATTTGAATGAGAAAGAGTTGTGTGCTTAAATAATGTGACAAAACAACTTAGTGAAATTTTGGTGTGAATTTTTTGTTGTTGTGGAAAATCCCCTAAATGCTCCTTTCTCATAACACTGAAGTAAAATAAAACCCATTTTAATAATACTTGACCGTTATATGTCATCCCTGCATCATGATTGTTTTTGATTTAGAATTAGAGGAATGTTCAGCTGGTCTTAGGTGTGCGAGTGTCAACATCTAGATAAAGGATCTTTGTAAAGCGGCATTTTCTATCTGAACGAACTCTGTGGTGTGTGAAGACGCCAACAAGAATCGTGTCCTCCAAGTCCCGCTACACAATGTGTGTCACAGCTCAGACTGGGAACAATAGAACAGGAACAGCTGGGCCCATCCGATCCTCATCTGTCCATTAAAAGGTATTAATGCTGGCCCATAAACCTCTTTAGAGATGCCACAGCGCAGAACCTGACCTCGCTCTTAATTATGCAAACACACTGCGAAACCGTGTGGGTTAAAGGAACGTCTGTGATATTTTGAGGTGGGCGTTCATGTAGGTCATGCGGAAGGTGTGAGTTGGCAGGGTGAGCGTTAATTTGGGGGGGATGCATGCACACATGCTGGTGTCAAACCCACGGCTAGGTGGAATCAAAGAAAAATGTTACCAATATGCTTTAACTGTTCTCAAATACTTCAGCCAACAGATAAACCAGCATCATTTTTGGTACGGTTTTAAAAATGTGATAGTTTTAAAATGTCTCATTTGTTAACATCAGTTAATCCATCCATTAACTAGCATGAGCTAATAATGAGCAATATACTTTTACAGCATTTATTAACCTTTGTTAATGTTACTTAAAAATATTCATGTTAGTAGTTCACGGTGCATTAACAAATGTTCTTAATGTATTAGTAAATGTTAAAATTAACATAAGATAAGATTAATAAAGGCTGTAGAAGTTTTATTCTTCGTTCATAATAATTAATGTAGTTAATTTTAACAAATGAAACCTTATTGTAAAGTGTTACTGATGATTTAATATTTCTTTAACTGGTCTGAGCCGTGCACTATTATTTTATTGGTGTTGTTGTTTTGTCATTTGCACAGTTTCAACATCACTCACCTTGCAGTTTTCCAAACTATGTTTATTCTAACAGTCCAATCATGACTAAAAGTTTAAGATTCACCTACCACGAAATATGAATATTTTGTACAGACAAATGAAACACGAATTGACTTTAGTTTTTATTTTAATAATAGCAATATTAACATACGGTACTTGCATTTTTTTATATTATAAGACCATTTATTTAAACAATGTGAACTTTATATCTACACATTGTTCTATGACATGAACAAACCTTTAAAAATAATGACATTTTTTCCTGTATTTGCTGATGTTTGTCTGATTAGTAAGTGATTTTAAGTTGATATTTTAGGGTCTTTTTAATATGTAAGCTTGTTTCTGCCATGCACAGAATAAAAAAATAAAAAGGTAATTGTGACTTATCTGTTGCGTGATATGAAGTCAAAATTGTGAGTTATAAAGTCAGAATTGCATGATAAAGTCACAATTGTAAGGAAAAGGGTCATGTCTTTTTCCTTAGAATTGGACTTAACTCACAATTGCAAGTTTATTTCTCCCAATTCTGACGTTATAACTCACAATTGCAAGTTTATTTCTCCCAATTCTGACTTTATAACTCACAATTGCGAGATAAAAAGTCACAATTATCTTTTAAAATGTTTCATTCTCTAGTGAAAGCTTCCATTTAAAGTCACCATGAAATCAAAACTGACTATTCTTATTTTTTATGCAAAATTGCAGTAAGTATTTAAAACAAAATTGAATTCATGCACTTTTGTAATATTGCCGAGGGCAGGGCAACCAGTCTCTCACATGAGATCACAGCAATAGCAAACCACAACAATCCATCTATCCCTTAATTCCCCATGGACAACATCTCCTCCCTCAGATACACGTTACAATAGGGAAGAAAAGACTATTGCCACTTCCATTACATGTCGACTTTAATAAGTGTGTTTGACATCATGCTGTGCTTTAGTTGATAAACCCCTTTTAGAAAAGTTGACTACTATACAGAGACATTCAGACATGCCTTTAGCTATTGCGTTGTCTCTTGCAGCATCCCACCTTGAATGTTGCATTTTTAAGATGGTGAATTAAGTTTAACAAGTTGCCTCATGAGTCACGGCCTCCTCCAATTCATTCCATCAGAGCGTTGTTTTCATTGACACTTCTAGCAAAGAAATAACACTAAACCAGCACAGAACCAGAACTGTTGAGTTCCTGACTGTCCTCATTCCTACATGATGCCGTTTCACCCTTCATCTAGCTCTAGATGTATATAATACTCATTCAGACTGTGCTTGTTGGAGCCACAGAGGTCTGGTTTAATGCAAGTTCTCTTTATTATGCAGTAGGAGGGTTTCAGGCCTGCTGAGTTACTCACTTCAAACATCTTTGATGTGCAGCACCCGGCTGACACTACCCAGCAGGCCCTGGGCTTAAAACGCTGACCAGTGTTTCTCTTCTTAGACAAGAAAAAAAAAGAAACACAAGAAGAGAGAGACCCAAGGGGCATAGGACAGTAGTAAGCAGCTACACTATTATAACGTATGGCACACGTGACTCACTGAAGGGTCAAAACCCAAACACACACACACACACACACACACACACACACACACACACACACACACACACACATTCCACAGTCTAATCACTTCAGTATGTTTTAGCTAGCCAACATTACCTCACAAAAATAGATACTCGTTCACACAGTTAAAAACGGACACACACACACACACACACACACACACACACACACACACACACACACACACACACACACATGACTTCACATACACACATTTCCGAGTCAGTTTTCTTTCCACAAAGAAGACACACCCTACACTGAACTCTATCCACTTTATATTATCTTATTTATACATTATATCACACGTTTACTAAATGAATTACATACAATAGTGTAGGTGCTTACTACTGTCCTATGCCCCTTGGGTCTCTCTCTTCTTCATGTATTCAATAATTTGGCTAATATGGTTGTGTAGTGCTCCGCTCTGTTTACACAGTTCACCACGTTTCAATCTGTTCCATATAATTACACAGATTTGCCCAAACAGAACGGAGCACTACACAACCATACTAGCCAAAATGTTGAATACATGAAGAAGCATGGAATGGGAATATAAAACCAAATTATTTTAGTGTAACTATGTGATAATCAATATGCAGAGTTTATGTTAACTTATAACACAATAATAAATAATTATTGGACTACAATAAACAATAATACACATTATGCATTTACTAATAACATCAAAATGACTAATTATTCTTATAACTTATTTGATAAGATGTGTTAAAAAATGATTTTAACGTGTCTGTTACGCGAACCTGATCTCATAAGAAAAAATACCTTTTTTACAATTTCATATGAATTCATATGATCCGATTCATTTCATACAGACACACAATTTTAAGAAAACAAAAACAAAGTGAAGGTCCAGCACAAACCAAAGCCTAAAATGCCACGAATACAGAAACATAGAAATAAGATTGTACGATCTTAGCCATCAATTTGCCAAAACTTTAAACTTTAAATGGTTACGAATAGCCTTGAGTGTTAGTTACAGCTGTTAACATGTACAACCCTATACATTTCTCACGTGAATATAAATCATGAATCTGTCAAGTAAAAAGTTAAGTAAGCAACACATTAAGTAAATTACTTTTTGTATTTCCTTTTGTAATTATTGTATTGTAATTAATAAAGTGTAATTATTGGTAATATATTTGGTCAAACTCATTAGCGTTCTTCTGTATCTCTAGATGTGAATGAAATAGTGTAAATCTTCAGTGATTTCTACAGGTGTAGAAATTCTGCCTACAGAAATTCTGCCTGAAGTGTTCTCCAGCCTACAGCTTATCGCAGTGTTTCACACTCACCTGTATTTAGAGCACAGCACAATCCTTATTTCCTCCACATCGCTTTGTGTTCAAAACAGAATCCTGACAGAAACAGAAAGAGACCGATTAATATTACATTTATAATGTGATAAACAGCTTTATGGTGCGCTCTGATCTGAATTATGGACTTTTGTGAAGAACTGCCAAAAAATAACAAAAGAAATATGTCAATCACTTTGGGACAGTTTAATCACAATCAACCTCTCTATATCCCCGCACTCAATAGTATTAGCTGCTATTTTTAGGCACAAATTACATCATAGTGATGGTCCTCACCCACCCAGACAGAGTCGAAAACATCGTAAACCAATGCGGTCCTAGTCAAACATATCTAGACTTCTGACTATCTGCAGGCCTGCAGGATATCAAATTTTTACAATTTTCAAACGAACTTATCGTCAATCCAATGGTGCGCCAATGGAACAGGCCTGATCATGCTCCAGTTCACCAAATGGTTCGTCCTGCTAAAGAAGCAATGCTCAGCAAAAATGCTAGCAAGAATCTTGATATTGTACAAACCTCTTGCCATTTGAACACTAAAGCTCCTGGGTTCTGATTTTTGAGCCAATGGAACAGAAGACAGAAGATTTTTTTTAAAAATGTTGCACATTTGTAAATTAAGCTTACCCTTTCCTTATATTTTCATGCAATAGCCAGCCATAATTTTACAAAATGTCATTTAAAGTCTCGCAGTGGTGAAAAGCCAGCTTTTAATGTTGTTTATATGTCTATGTGGTGTATTTAATATGTTTTAAGATAAACCATGTACAAATTCATAAGTCAACACCATTGCTGAGTGTTTTCTCCTTAAAAGACAGTGAACCAAAGACAAAAACACGGTTTGAAATCGCTGGTGTTTCAGACGTCACAAACTATCTTGTAACCAATCAGATCAACGTGTGATCGTCAACCAGTGGATCTCTCAGCTGAGTGAGTGAGTGGAGGCTGGGCTCATTTGCATATTCATAGTTCTGTGTATAATAAATTAAGCAAGGGTGTCGAGTTACATTCAAGCTGTTTAAAAGGCATGAAGGACTTATTTTTTCAAGGAAAAAAACGTTTAAATATGTAATTTTGGTGATCAAAGATTAGTTTTAAGAGATACAATTATTGACTACAGGGGGACTTTACGGCCCGTTCACATCAAGGACAATAACTATAGCGATAAAGTTCTAAAAATCGTTCTGAATATAAAAGAGGAGCAGACTCCTCACTACAACTATGATGATAATGACACAGAAACAATATCGTTGGAATCACTTTCATAACCATTTTTCTAGTGGATCAGAGTCAATCAGAATCCATCATGCTTTAAAGGAACCGTATGTAAGATTGTGGCCAAAACTGGTACTGCAATCACTTTCAAATTACTGTAGAGCGGTGTATCCCCTCCCCCTCCCCCTTGAGTCGAGGTTGCCAGATAGGCTGTAGGATCCAGCAGGAACGTAGCTTCTGCCTCCATCTTTCAAAGGCATCTCCTATACAAATACTTATTTTAATTTCAGACTTTGTCACGAAGTATTTCGGAATCATAAAGAGTTTTTTTTGGATTCGTAACGTTAGACATTTTTTTATCCGACACGTTTGTAGCTGCAGCTGTGGTAACTAGAGCAGAGCTGGCAACCCGGATGCCGCAACACTTCTGACTTGGTAAATAGGTGGAGGGTGGCGCATTAGACTAAAACACAAAATGACAACATCAACATCAGTTGAGGGCTGCAACTTCACTTTTTAAATGACAATATCCTGGCTGGACTACTGTTGTCAGTGATATAACTATTTGAAATGAACATGATTTCTTAATGTCTAGTGACATATCAGGGCCATTTTATGATTAATTGAAATACATTTCTTACATACGGTTCCTTTAAAGTGCTTGAGCATTTAAAGCTGCAGAAGACAAAACTTACATAAGTTTACACTAGTGTTAAAAAGTGTTTACAACAGAATTGTATTGAATGAAGATGTTTTCTAGTTATTATAAAAACATGCAAGAGCATAATAACGAGGAGAATATCCAGACGTGGTGTCGTCAAGAACATTTTCCCATTTTATAGAGCCTAGGTGCCGGGTTTACTGTGGTAATTGTGTCAGATCAAGATCATTCCTACTGAAATTGCATATTCATATCTAGAGATTCCACAAACATCCCCAGAAGCGCTCATTGTATCAGTCGGGTAACTTTGTTTCCCAGCATACTGATGAAAACCTGTGCACTTTGTCTGCAAGTCAGATTAGGGTTTGTTTCTCAGAGTACACTTCTGAGAACACTTGCTTTTTTTGCAATATGCTTGAAAAGATATGATCTGTGAGTGTGATGTCAGATGCTGAGACTGAAACAAAGGCCAGACTCACTTCACCCAAGACTTAAGAGAGCCATAACACAGCAGGCTATAACTCACCACAAAACACACACGCAAAAGCAAAGCACAGTTGACAGAAATAAAATTAACCTCCAAGGACAGCCTTTTTCAGGACAAACCCATTTTCTTAGTTAGGTTTGAATATAGGCAACAACAAAAAAACATTCTGGTATTCAACAAGATTTAAGAGACTGTGACAGTAGTAAATGGAGCCTTGTTAAATGAAAAGCCGAAGACAACTATAATGGAAAGCAATGATGCCTGTCTTGTTCTGTAATGCTGGGCTGTCAAGATTTAATTTAAGGGTTAATACACTCATAAATGAAATTTGCCCAATATTGCAACAATTATGTCATGATGTTACAAACATTATTATCTTCTGTGAAACACAGAAAAGACTTTGATGTACCGTAGCTCTTCTATGTTCAAGGTCCATGTCTATTTAGCTCTTAAAATAAATATCCTGTTCACTTAAAAGAGATCTCAAAATTTGGCGAATATGTTGTGGAGATCAGATGTCGTGCATGATGACAAAAGAAATATATATATATATATATATATATATATATATATATATACAAGGGTGTTTTGCATGTCATAATCATGTTCCTCTGTATTACAATGCACAAATTCCAAGTTCCATTCACATCAAAGGTCGTATAACATGTTCCAAGAATGTGATTTATTCATCCCAATGTCCATGTCTATTCCTGTGTTTTAGGAAACCATGTGAGCATTAAGAATTTTAGTGAGGGAACATAAATCAGCCATTTGTAGACATAATGTTACTTATATTGCTAGACACGTTTTATTTACTATCATCATAAGATTGAACAATACTTTTTTGAGAAGGTTATGAACCGACTGTGGTGGAGACATTGACAAAAAAAGTTTTAATTTACAGACAATGTCTCCTATAGGGCTAAATTGTTATTGTGGATTTCGATTTTTCATCATTTTTGTAAGTGTGTGTGTGCAACTCTCGATGCAGCAGCAGTGTTTATTCCTGCCTTGTAAATGCATTTAAATTCATGATATTTTCTTGAATCTCTTGAGGATTGATTATTCGATTGTGAAAACCTGATAATACTCACTGTTATGTATAAAAAAAAAAAAATCTCTGAAAAGCAGAGTTGATACACTGAAGGCTGCTAGTCAAAACATGTTCATTATTTTATCCCTGTTGTAGGAAAAAACTTCTGAAGGACAGACCTTTTTTTAAGCTTGAAAAAACAATTACAAGTTATTTTGTAGCAAGAACTGCATGAAAATTATTCAAAAATGACACTGTTTCACTGTTTTTTTTGGTTAACCTTTTTCATTTTTGGGTGAACTATTCCATTAATAACCAAGAAAAAGAAAAAAGTTATGGATGTAGCCAAGAACCTGTATGGATTCAGACACTATGACCTGACAGCATATCCCTCGTGATGACATTTCACATTCTTTTTAAAAAAAAAGTCAACAAAAATATAATGGTGTGCTGCCTTGATATTCATTTTTTGTCACAGCAAAAGATACCAAAACAACCTTATGGTTGATAGATTTTCAGCCAGACATCGTATGTGTGGAGCAGGCAGAGGAAAATCTTTAATTGAGGGTTCAGTTGTATTTTTAGAACAGCTTGGATATAAACTAAAGGAAGCGCTCGCTCTGTACGGCTCACAGAAGGGACAACCTTTCATTTTCTGCCTGTTCCACGAGGACGGTTTGTGAGTATACAGTGAGGAAAATAAGTATTTGAACACCGTGCTATTTTGCAAGTTCTCCCACTTAGAAATCATGGAGGGGTCTGAAATTGTCATCGTAGGTGCATGTCCACTGTGAGAGACATAATCTAAAAAAAAAATATCCAGAAATCACAATATATGATTTTTTAACTATTTATTTGTATGATACAGCTGCAAATAAGTATTTGAACACCTGAGAAAATCAATGTTAATATTTGGTACAGTAGCCTTTGTTTGCAATTACAGAGGTCAAACGTTTCCTGTAGTTTTTCACCAGGTTTGCACACACTGTAGTTGGGATTTTGGCCCACTCCTCCACACAGATCTTCTCTAGATCAGTCAGGTTTCTGGGCTGTCGCTGAGAAATACGGAGTTTGAGCTCCCTCCAAAGATTCTCTATTGGGTTTAGGTCTAGGCCACGCCAGAACCTTGATATGCTTCTTACAGAGCCACTCCTTGGTTATCCTGGCTGTGTGCTTCAGGTCATTGTCATGTTGGAAGACCCAGCCTCGACCCTTCTTCAATGCTCTAACTGAGGGAAGGAGGTTGTTCCCCAAAATCTCACAATACATGGCCCCGGTCATCCTCTCCTTAATACAGTGCAGTCGCCCTGTCCCATGTGCAGAAAAACACCCCCAAAGCATGATGCTAGCACCCCCATGCTTCACAGTAGGGATGGTGTTCTTGGGATGGTACTCATCATTCTTCTACCTCCAAACACGGCGAGTGGAATTATGACCAAAAAGTTCTATTTTGGTCTCATCTGACCACATGACTTTCTCCCATGACTCCTCTGGGTCATCCAAATGGTCCATGTGGACCACATTGACATGTGCTGGTTTAAGCAGGGGAAATATCCGTGCCATGCATGATTTCAAACCATGACGTCTTAGTGTATTACCAACAGTAACTTTGGAAACGGTGGTCCCAGCTCTTTTCAGGTCATTGACCAGCTCCTCCTGTGTAGTTCTGGGCTGATTTCTCATCTTTCTTAGGATCATTGAGACCCCACGAAGTGAGAACTTGCATGGAGCCCCAGTCCGAGGGAGATTGACAGTCATGTTTAGCTTCTTCCATTTTATAACGATTGCTCCAACAGTGGACCTTTTTTCACCAAGCTGCTTGGCAATTTCCCCGTACCCCTTTCCAGCCTTGTGGATGTGTACAATTTTGCCTAGTGTCTTTGGACAGCTCTTTGGTCTTGGCCATGTTAGTAGTTGGATTCTTACTGATTTTTATGGGGTGGACAGGTGTCTTTATGCAGCTAACGACCTCAAACAGCTGCATCTAATTTAGGATAATAAATGGAGTGGAGGTGGACATTTTAAAGGCAGACTAACAGGTCTTTGAAAGTCAGAATTCTAGCTGATAGACAGGTGTTCAAATACTTATTTGCAGCTGTATCATACAAATAAATAGTTAAAAAATCATATATTGTGATTTCTGGATTTTTTTTTAGATTATGTCTCTCACAGTGGACATGCACCTACGATGACAATTTCAGACCCCTCCATGATTTCTAAGTGGGAGAACTTGCAAAATAGCAGGGTGTTCAAATACTTATTTTCCTCACTCTATGTGCATCAAACTAATATGAAAACTACAAGTAACGCAAATAAAAATAAACTGAAACTGGAAAACAGAAACTAGACTCAAATACATGCCTCCAAACCTTACCTGAATTATATAGGGTATGGTAAATAAATATTAGAAACCCTTTAAAACCCAGCAACAGATCCTTCTTAAATCAATCTGTCTGAAGAGGATGGACAGATTGATAGATAGACAGTGATAAAAAAAATTCAACATTTGAAATCACAATTACACTAGTATGTGTCAGGCTGTCTGCCATTTATTCAGTCATCCTCGCTCTGGGTCTAGTGAACTCCCAGCATGCACTACTCTTTCTACTCTCGATTTGTCCTTCTCTCCCCGTCTCGATCATCATGTGGGGTTCTCGTGAAGATGCAGTCCTGAGGGTGTCGTGCATTCAACACACACAGACCCTTTATGTCAGAGAGAGAGAGAGAGAGAGAGAGAGAGAGAGAGAGAGAGAGAGAGAGAGAGAGAGAGAGAGAGAGACTCACATTCAAATGAATGTTATTTACTGACTGATAGTGGCATGGTGGGATATTCAGTGCTGAAGGCACAAAGCTGCACTGTTGCCTGCAAACAACACATACGCACGTCTATGAATGATCACAGCAAGACAATTCACAACATAAATTATGCACAAAGAACCTCCAGAGACCAGAGACATACAAATGTCTTTTGTTTGGGTCTGTACAATATAAACGCATGACGTAGCTGAGCTCAACAGGAATAGAGCATTTCATTAAATCCTGCAAGCACCAAAATTCTTGAACTGAAATTGTGGAACCATAATGATGAAAGCTGAAACTCATAAATGAAACTGCTTATTCTAAATTGGCTCTAAATCATTTATATTAGTTAGTGTAGTAAACTTGTGCTTGTGCAGTGTTGATCAATGTTATATTGACTTAGAACTTATTATTTCAAACTGATATCTTGCTTTTTTGGCACAAACTATAGATTAAGAGAAAACCAGACATCAAGGAACTGGTTTATGTATTCCATGTGATGTGTTAGCCACTGATATAATGCAGAAAAGTGTATGTGTACAATCTGTTTGAGAAAGGGAAATAATTATAGATCTTAATAAACCATCCAGCTAATATATGCATCCATATTTTTTTGTAGTGCATGCATTATTGATTAATAAGAGTGGACAAACAGCACTAACGAGAGAGCGAAAACACTTAGGCCAGAAACTTACTCTATGCTATGTGTCAGTGCATTTAATAATGCAACACAAGTGTGCTTGTTAATAAACACCTTTTTGAAAACTTGCTATTCTGCGTTTGGGTTCTGTCCACAAAACTTGACAGGATCTCTGAGCTTGACCAGTTGACAAGTGGCCAAAACCCTTCTAAAACTAGAACAACCTGACCAGTGTAAAAACAGATGGACCAGCTGACAACCTCCGACTAGTTCGAGGTGTGTTTTCAGTTTCTCTCAATACTTATGCCTAGGGCTGCCCTCTAATAGTCGACTAAACTTTTGGTCGACTAGACAAGACTTAGACCAAAATTGTATCAGTTGGTTAGTCGCAGTAAAATAAAAAATAAAAACGTGTGGCGAATTCATGCCGTCCATGAGGGACAGATTATTAACGGTGGTTCTTTGTGGTAATTACAGTATCATCCATCAACCTAAAATATGGCTTATCATTTGAAACGTACTAGTAGTAGCAACTTTACATGGCTGCTTGCTCTAACGTTAGCCAAGCCCTAGATAAATGTGCGCTATTATTAGGCACATATCCAAGTGTTTGTGTGAAGTGTGGAAGCTGAAGTATTAGCGCTCTTACTGCAAAACATTGAGGCGCCGGCACGCCTCAATCACTTGCATTTTCTCCTGATAATAGTGGAAATAACTTCAAATACTCCGTCATTTTTGGTCATACAGATAAGAGTAATACATCATTTGAATCTGTCTACGTTTATTTGTGTAAACTCACAATAACATCAAAACATTGTGCTTTTGTAAAATAAAGAAAACAAACCGGAAGCGCTTTTTGCCGTCTCGGTCTCCGTGAACTGCAGTGCTTCACAAAAATGAACCAGTATAGGCCTTACAGACACGAGAAATAGATCTATAGAAAGCTTGAAATGTCTACTTTTAAATGAACCAATTCAAAACGAATATTAATACTCTCTGCTTACGTATCCTTATTCGTATGATAGAGCACTATCCTGTGGAGACGGCGAGTCAGTATCATCAATTTCATCTTTGCAACTAACAAGGACACAGAAAAAACTAGTTTATTAGTATAATTGAAACATCTCCTTGCAATTTTTTCCGACACATTCATAATCATTGTTTTGCCTGTGCTTTGCGGCAAGCTTTATGTATGCGTTTGAGCACGGCAAGTAAATACTACAGAAAAAAAAAATAATTTCTACATTAATAGTTAGTTCAGGCAATAAATTAAAAATCTAGTAAATTCTATATTAGTACTCAATTCAAGCTTGTAGAAATTTAAATGTAACTATCAACTTAAAAAAATTGAGGTTCATTCTTCTGTTATGCAGCAACTTTGAGCTTCAGCAAGAACTAATGAGGTTCATTCTCATTCAAAACAAGTTTTTTCAGCGTAACATCCTTGAATTCTGCACACTCACAACAACATTCATAACAAACAATACGAGATTCATTGTGCAGTGTAGTGAGCTTCTTTGATGGTATCAGGAGTTTTTGAAGAGTGCAGAACTCAGCTTGTGCTGAACTGAAGTGATTGACAGCTTCAGTGATTATAAAGGGAGAGCTCACTCTTGCTTTCTGTATATAATCCATTCGCAGTTTGAATGTCGAAGTTTTTTTCATTCTGTTAAGTACACAACCATATTTAAATGCAGGATTGAATCTGAAATTGCAGATAATTGACATTGATACCAACCGAAGGGATAAAAAAAAAAAAAAAAACGATAAAATTGAGCTGTGCATTAAGTCTTGGAGTAAATGCAGACTAATAGGCATGTTTTTTTTTTTTTTTATAATGTGCTAACTTATAATTAGTATTACTATTATTAATTAACACTTAATATTTTAATATTTTTTTTACAGTTAAATAAGTTACAACATTATGAAGACATTTGTGTGTACACACATTTAGATGCTTCTTGGCTTTCCACCACATCTGTGGTTGTACTAAAGAAATGATACGCGGCTGAGCATTCTAACATGTTATATACATCACAAAAAAAGTTTTTTTGTATCTCCAGGTTTGGCATTAAAAATGACAGCGTGAAGGCTAAGCAAACCAGGACTAAATACAACATATTCTTTTTTGTACCTGACCAAAAGAACCATACCACCAGTGTGAACACACCCTTAGTTTAAAGTGTTAGCCTAATCCACACATATCCAATTAATGCCTACTTCTTAGTCAATGTTTTGTGCCCAAACACACAGGGTGTTTGATAAGAGACAAAACGTGGCTCTGTTTGTGTGATTCAGCTTTGCCCTGGGGACTGTGAGGAAGCAAACTGTTCCAGCTAATTGAATTCCTTCAGAAAGTCTGCTCCCCAGAGAGCAATCATAATCAGCCACAAACACACACAACGTCTGTTTGTTATCATGACACACCATATCACTAAAGACAGAGTGGCAAATCTGTCTCCTTTTTAATATTTTGAATTTAGTTAGCTAAGCTTCCCAACAAGACATGTGATATGTATTCCCCCAGACCATCTAATTTAATCCAGACACAAGGAACACCCTAAACTGTGATCATATTTGGCCATCAACTATGTGAATGATTGTTTAACTAAACCATGCAGCACAAGAGGTAAGTTTTAAAATTGGTCCTCAACAAACAAAAATGTTACACCATCAAAACCTCAACTAGGTAGTTTAAACATTAATTCTGAACAAATTACAAAGTCAAAACTCATTAAGGATAACAACTTGGGTTTTCACATGTATTATATATGTATTATACACACAATAGTTTGCTTCAAAGTTTTTTTTTTTTTTCCCTCCAAACTGACTGTTAACATAAAAAGCATTTTGACAAAGGTCTGGTCATTTGATCATTCAAAGTTACTGATATAGACTGGTGTACATTTCCCAGGAAATTTACCAGAATAGCAACATGTGGTTGAATGGTATTTTTTTATTCTTCTAAAAATGATGTCATGAATTATTACACAACTTGTGTGCAGAGAGACCATGACATGAAGTCCCGAAATACACACTACACAGTTTGTAGAGAATCTTGCTGAGAAAGTTAGTTAAAGCTAATTAAACTATCATGTTTATAGCGAACTGCCTGAAAAACAACATCTGACAACGCAAGAAGACATGTTAAATACGGTCAATGGGGCAGCACGCTTAATATGCCCTGGCCAAACATTTAACATTTTCAATTGCATACTTGTGTAAAGTATGTTCCTGGCCTAAGGCAACAAAGTGGCCAATTGTTAAGTGTCTCTATGGATTGGATGATGGTCTCTCTCAAAGAACAGGCTTACGCTCCCTACGCAAGGGCAGAGCAGTGCACTGTGGGCCGTGGTGATATGTGATGACCTCAGCAGAGGCTGGGAGTGGTGCAGCTGAGACGAAAAAGAGTCTTGACCCAATCTAGACTAGGGCTGCATGATTAATCGCAATTTACATGTAATGGCACTTAAATCGAGATGGTTTATCGCGATTTTGAAATCGCGAAGGCTGCGATTATCTTTTACGCGCAAGCTCGTCATTGATATAGGGCTCTGTAAACGCTGCTCCATCTGAAAGCACTGTGAGTTTGAGTCACTTATAACGTGCATTTGAAAAAGCAACACGCGTCAAACATCTTTCCAAACATGAGAAGTATTTATGAACCTCTTGTCCAACAAAAGACAACATTTAATAACGTGCTTTTGCTCCAAACTTACTTCATAACGACAGATGAGCATAATTTGTGATATGATGTGGCTTCTTACACAGAATAAGGCAGTGTATTTATAAGTCATGTTTAAACAATCAAAGCATTTCAATCTTCTGTTTATTCAGCTACAGTGATAGGGATTTCCTGGAATGATGTGCGTTATTCTACTTCTACGGCGGGGCTTATTTATCGTGTTCATCTGCCGTTCAAATGGAGCAGCATTTACTACCGGTCAGCCGCACTGCACTGAAAAGCTGTGCATAAAATAATCGCAGCCTTTGCCAAATCGCGTGCGGTTTTATTGCGATTAATCGTGCAGCCCTACTCTAGACTTTCAACTGCTCAAACACATAGACTGAAAGAACAGCTGGATCAAAAGATAAATACCTTGAAGATCCAATTCATCCTTAATTTTTTTTTATATTATTCAACTATTATTGATTTTATTTAAATGAATCCAATCAAATACTGGTGGTTTTTAAGTCTTATACCATTTCCAGCTAAATATACATCACATTATGAAAGTTAAATGCATTAAGAATGCCATTTCACATTGATATGACTTGAAAGTAGTTCACCCTTCAATAAAAATGTGCTTTAACCACTGTTGAATGGGTTTGCTGCTTGCAGGTCACTGTTTATAACTGGTAGACTATTTCCTTGCGCACACTTGGGGTGTAATATTTTGATGTAAAAATACCTTCACCACCCCAACTTAATATGCAAGTGCAACTATAATAAATCATTTGTAGGAAGATTTCTTTGAGAATTGTAAACACTGTGTCCCAAAACACTGCAACACTGGTTCAACCAATTTGGGGTGGGATTCAGAGTTGCGTTTCCCAAAAGCTTTTAAACCAACTGTGGTCATATGTTCTATCATTACCAACATATTTAAACTAATCTTTGTTTCCTGAACCCATAATTTCACTGAACATTCGCAAACAGCATTGCAAAGTTGTGTGGTTGGAAATAGAGCTCAACCTGTGATAAGAAGCATAGTTTCTTGTTAGTATGACATGTGGACTTAAATAGAGCATGCTATTGAGCAAAATAAGCAAGCCAGGGCTCCACACTAAATTTAAAGTTACATGTTTCTACGACAATACCATGGTTGAGAAGGCCTCTCATCTTGCAGAGGCCTCTAAAGCTCACGCTGAGCGGTCTTTGGGGTTGAGCTGACAATTGGTCCATGTGTCGTGCTTCACAAAAGTAACGCTGTTTCATTCCGCTGTTGGCACGTTTACCATTTAATGTTTCTCATACGCAACAGAAATGGCAGCGCTTATTACATAGGCAAATTGGTAGTGGTGCCAGTGCAACCTCTAACAAAGTTTAGTCACATCGGAGAAAAAAAAAGTGGCAAAATGTGACTGTTTTATCGCAGTCAGGAGCCCTGCAAGCTAACATTCAGTACAATCTTTTATTTAATTTATATACATACACATTTCAAATTGTGTATCAATTTTTACAGATCTTTTAGTTTACATGGATAGTTCACCCAAAAATTTAAATTCTGTCATAATTTACTAACCCTCGTGTTGTTCCAATCCCGTAAGTCTTTTGTTCATCTTTGGAACACAAATGAAGATATTTTTAATAAAAACTGACCCAGTTCTCAGCTACGCAACAAGTCAAGTCACCTTCATTTATAAAGTGCTTTTAACAGTATGGATTTTTTCAAAGCAGCTTTACAGTGATAATAGAAATTACTGTAACAGATTGTTTAGGCTTTACCAGGCTCTAGCATAAAGTTATTGTCCAGCTAAAGATAGTCTTGATTGATTCACTTCCGTTGCAAAGATCATTAGTTATTAACTTAGGGGCCGCTAACACGACACCGCTCTAACAGAAAAAACACTTTGATGCTTCAAAAAGTTAATAAAGTTAATTTTTCAATGTACATTTCAGAAATGCACTTTCTGTAAAGCTGCTTTGAGACAATGTGCATTGTGAAAAGCGCTATACAAATAACTGGCTTGACACACGAGAGCAAAACTCATTGGATCTTGCTCTTGATCTGACCCAGCTCTCTGTGCCCTCCTCCATCTGTCAGTGGACTACCACCTTCTTGACAGACAGGCAGAAACTAGTGAGGCTGGAAATTTTTCATCCAGTACCAATCCTGGATGAAATTATCCGCACGGTGTGTGGCCGCACGCATCCGCACAGCATTATCCGCACGGGAGCCCCCCAGGGATGCGTTCTCTCACCACTGCCAATGACTGCACAGCAAAAGACCCCTCTGTCAAACTCCTGAAGTTTGCAGACGACACCACACTCATTGGCCTCATCCACGAATGGTGACGAGTTTGCTTACAGACATGAGCTTATAACAGCCTGGAGCTTAACAGGCTCAAAACAGTGGAGAAGTTTGTGAACTTCAGGAGAAATCCCCCTGCATTCCCCGCTCTCACCATCATGGAACACTGTGGAAGCAGTGGAGTCATTCAGGTTCCTGGGCACCACCATCTCTAAAGACCTGAAGTGGGAGTTCCACATAGACTTCATTGTAAAAAAGGCCCAGCAGATACTGTACTTCCTTCGCCATCTGAGAAAGTTCAGCCTACCACAGGAACTGCGGAAACATTGTTCTGCTCTGTTCCTCAACATGTGACATTTTACCTGCAGTATTAGAATAAAGTCTTTGACCTTTACCTTACACAGTATGGAATACAGAGTCTAGAACCTGTTTAGACTGCTACTGCAGGCAGGGCAGTTAAGGCGATGTCTGATGGCATAAGCACACCTCTATGAGATGAGTCTCATTTGTCTGTTCAGAGAACACATCTGACAGAGGGTGAGTAAAACAGGATGACATGACACTGCCTAGAAAGAAAAAAAAATTCTCTCAACAAATTCTCTAGCTTAAAGGTACAGCCCAGTCAGAACAGCAAGTGGAATAAAACTCCATAATGTTAAGAACGGTCATCTGCGTTTCCACGGCTACCAGTTTCCAGGGTTCTGCATGCTGATGTTGTGGCCAGCTGCTTTATTCAGCTGCTTCCTTTCCGAACACCAATGAAGTGATGCGCATTATGGATATGGTTTCTCCTTTGTGCTAAGCATTCACACAATGTATTTCAACAAGCAAACCTTGTAGCATTGGGTTAATTGATTAATACCAGCAAAAAATGAAATGGAGCAAACAGGAACATGTGAGATGCAAACCGATCTTGTGGTTAATGAGAATGTGACCGAATGTTCTGGAAGTGGTTTTGTGCAGTGTAGACAATTCCACCAGCAAATACCAACATGTTTTGTCAATGACAGAAATGTAAAAAACAAATAGAATACCAAGCAAATCTTATAGTGAAAATAGTGCAGGACTGTTTCCAAAACGGATCCAATTAAGTGTAACTTCACCCATTTTCAATCCACTTTGTTTTACAAAGTTTACTCGTTCTCTGTGTTACCTGGACAGAGAAATTCACATTTGTCCACTAAAGTCCACTGAATGACACGTTTTGGACTTTTGACAGCTCCAGGGCTTTTGCGAAAACTGGTTTATCAGTATAGGTAGGATTATCACTGAAAATTGTATCGTACTATATCTACACTTTAAACAGCATAATGGTAGAAATGGAACACTATGACGACAGTTTTTTTTTACTGGTACGTGGCAGTGTTTTGCTTTTGGGCAGAACTGACGTTTCTTTCACTTTATCCCTTCCATTTGACCGAAAACACTGTTCGTGGTCATCCAGTTTGAAATGGTTGAAACATTTTCCATCACAGCGTTCTGTCTGTATTCACGATTCTTTGCAGCCTTTTGCCGCAGCCTACAACACGCTAGATCCTTCGCTGGACACAGAAAGTAACTCACTCCCGCTAAACATTTTCTCTTTGAATTCTTAAACCCGGGAACAATAAAAGTTGACACCATTATGACTAAAAGTTTGCTGAGAAGTGTTTACAGACAAACCAATTACAGTTTGTGATGTTGCTGTTTTTCCAATATAGGCTAGTTGTTTGCTTAATCTTTCAACAAATGTTTCTTTGTAAACTCTTCATTACACTACCTCATTTACAAAACAATTAGCACTAAAATGCTTTGTCCTGTAATCTGAACACACATACTGTATCAGTGTAGACAGCATCAGTCATTATAATCTGAACACACATCTGTATACTTAATCAGTATAGACAGCGGCAGTGATTATAATGGGGTCTTATTTGCTTTTGATGCAACGATCCAGTGTAGGCAAAT
This sequence comes from Meda fulgida, assembly GCA_030578275.1. Classification (NCBI taxonomy): domain Eukaryota; kingdom Metazoa; phylum Chordata; class Actinopteri; order Cypriniformes; family Leuciscidae; genus Meda; species Meda fulgida. The sequence continues at coordinate 28,732,928 of CM060635.1, read as the reverse complement.
GTCAACCGTTAAGCAAATGAACGCAATTGCTCTGAAGGCAATCATGTGAAAATGTACTTCCCTGCGTGACGTCACAAACTCCACAACATCCAAATAAACAGTTTTTTGGAGCTTGGCTAAATTAATGCTTTTTTTTTGTAATGAGGAGGTTGTTTAAGCCATGGAACTTACAGGATATTTTACTCGCACAAAAGCGTCTTATATGTCAAAAGATCAAGGAAAATCAGATTTCACGTGTCATTATCCTACTAGTAACTACTTCAGAGAGAGAGCGAGTCACATTCAAAGTGTGTGAGATTTCCACCGACCCCGAATAAGATGCCACACATACCACTAAGCCTACTTAATTTTTCCAGATGGAACAGTTAATGTGTATGATCTGTAGGAGGGTTATACTGTGTCAATGTGTGGAGGTTCATGAGTTCATCCAGTTCTGATTATGATGGAAAAGAATGAATAATAAAAAAAGCAAGAATCAAGACTACGTGACTGGCAGACACAGCACCAATTACTGTAGGCTTCCTACCTAGACAGCATTTTTGTGGAGTATGATCCCAAAGAATGCTGTCTGTCTAGGTAGGCAGCATATGGATTTAGGAGACTTGAATTAAATGCACATGATGCTCAAAAATGTTGTCCAGACATGTTAGTCTTGAGCATCAATATCACAGTTGAATTGATGTTTAAAGAAGACCACCACATATAATCAAGTCAAGTCACCTTCATTTATATAGCGCTTTTAACAATATAGATGTTTCAAAAGCAGCTTTACAGTGATAATAGAAAATTAAAGAGGCTATATGCGATTTTCTGAAATTTAAACTCGCGACTGACACCTGTGGCCAAAAAACAGAACTGCTCTTCCTTTCTGCTCGCTCTCGCAGCGCTCGTACGTGCACACTTCACAAGTCATCTGCTGCAAGGAGGCCAACATTATGTTTACAGAGGTAAGAACAGTCACAAAATATCAAAATCCATTGCACTGCTTGCGAGTGTAGGCTACTTGCTGACTAGCGGTGGTGGCAGAATGATCTGAAACGTTTAACATGAACGCGCTTGACGTCACATCCGCAGACAGCGCGGGAAAATCCGACCCGGCAGAAAATAGGAAAAATAGGATACAGGCTTACAGTTGCACCCACTGTGAGCGGACAACGTGCCAATATGCTCAACTGGAGATGTTTGAGTCATAAATGGTCAAATAAAAAGGCTATTGTTACGTTTATTTTGGGGAAAAAGTTCCATATAGCCCTAGGGCTCTAGTCTATAGATAAGCGAGTTTGAATATATGTGCGCAAGCGCGTAGTCTTTCTTTACAAAGTGACATCGCCAAATTTCTTGTCTGGCCTGCATAATACAGAATTTCTAGTCATTTCGGCGGATCCATGCGAACTGGAATAATTTTGATAACATTTTATCGGTAACACTTTACAATAAGGTTCATTAGTTAACATTAGTTAATGTATTAACTAACATTAACTAACCATGAGCAATATATTTGTTATTGTATTTGTTCATCTTTGTTAACGTTAGTTAATAAGAATACGATCATTCATTGTTTGTTCATGTTAGTTCACAGTGCATTAACTAATGTTAGCAAGATTTTAATAATTTATTAGTAAATGTTGAAATTAACATTAACAAAGATTAACAAATGCTGTATAAGTGCAGTTCATTATTAGTTCATGCTAATTAATGTAGTTAACTAATGTTAACTAATGAACCTTATTGTAAAGTGTTACCATTTTATCTGCACAGAGGTAAAGGGAAGGAGGCCTTCACAGGGGAGAGACTAGTTGACATTTCAGGGCTGTGTCATAGTGTTGACGTATTTTCTATTGAAACTGGAAAATAATTTTGTGGTTCCAGAGTGAGTTAAATGACATTTACAGCTCAGGTATTACCGCAAGAAAGATGGAAGAATTTAAATTGCATACAGAGTAACTGCCATAGAGTTGAATGACAATTCGAGCAGGGGACATTAGTTAGGGACAGTCCAGAGCATTAAACTGGACACAAATTTGAATACACCCATTAATGCCAAATGAGTCTTCAATATTTTTGCGTACAGCATACAGTAGGCCTACATGGTCTGGAGTACCCATATTGAGTACCCATCATGGAGTACCCATATTGAGCCAGCACTGTGACTTTTCATGATTTGTATCACTGCTTGTGTTTTCGAAATTCCAGACAGGTCTATTATACAGGTCCTTCTCAAAAAATTAGCATATTGTGATACATTTCATTATTTTCCATAATGTAATGATAAAAATTAAACTTTCATATGTTTTAGATTCATTGCACACCAACTGAAATATTTCAGGTGTTTTATTGTTTTAATACTGATGATTTTGGCATACAGCTCATGAAAACCCAAGATTCCTGTCTCAAAAAATTAGCATATCATGAAAAGGTTCTCTAAACGAGCTATTAACCTAATCATCTGAATCAACTAATTAACTCTAAACATCTGCAAAAGATTCCTGAGGCTTTTAAAAACTCCCAGCCTGTTTCATTACTCAAAACCGCAATCATGGGTAAGACTGCCGACCTGACTGCTGTCCAGAAGGCCATCATTGACACCCTCAAGCAAGAGGGTAAGACACAGAAAGACATTTCTGAACAAATAGGCTGTTCCCAGAGTGCTGTATCAAGGCACCTCAGTGGAAAGTCTGTGGGAAGGAAAAAGTGTGGCAAAAAACGCTGCACAACGAGAAGAGGTGACCGGACCCTGAGGAAGATTGTGGAGAAGGACCGATTCCAGACCTTGGGGGACCTGCGGAAGCAGTGGACTGAGTCTGGAGTAGAAACATCCAGAGCCACCGTGCACAGGCGTGTGCAGGGAATGGGCTACAGGTGCCGCATTCCCCAGGTCAAGCCACTTTTGAACCAGAAACAGCGGCAGAAGCGCCTGACCTGGGCTACAGAGAAGCAGCACTGGACTGTTGCTCAGTGGTTGCATGTCATTCGGAAATCAAGGTGCCAGAGTCTGGAGGAAGACTGGAGAGAAGGAAATGCCATAATGCCTGAAGTCCAGTGTCAAGTACCCACAGTCAGTGATGGTCTGGGGTGCCATGTCAGCTGCTGGTGTTGGTCCACTGTGTTTTATCAAGGGCAGGGTCAATGCAGCTAGCTATCAGGAGATTATGGAGCACTTCATGCTTCCACCTGCTGAAAAGCTTTATGGAGATGAAGATTTCATTTTTCAGCACGACCTGGCACCTGCTCACGTGCCAAAACCACTGGTAAATGGTTTACTGACCATGGTAACACTGTGCTCAATTAGCCTGCCAACTCTCCTGACCTGAACCCCATAGAGAATCTGTGGGATATTGTGAAGAGAAAGTTGAGAGACGCAAGACCCAACACTCTGGATGAGCTTAAGGCCGCTCTCGAAGCATCCTGGGCCTCCATAACACCTCAGCAGTGCCACAGGCTGATTGCCTCCATGCCACACTGCATTGAAGCAGTCATTTCTGCAACAGGATTCCCGACAAAGTATTGAGTGCATAACTGAACAATTATTTTTTTTTTTTTATTAAAAACACTTCTTTTATTGGTCAGATGAAATATGCTAATTTTTTGAGACAGGAATTTTGGGTTTTCATGAGCTGTATGCCAAAATCATCAGCATTAAAACAATAAAAGACCTGAAATATTTCAGATGGTGTGCAATGAATCTAAAATATATGAAAGTTTAATTTTTATCATTACATTATGGAAAATAATTAACTTTATCACAATATGCTAATTTTTTGAGAAGGACCTGTATATCCTAGAATGACTATATTTTGATTAGCTTGAGCGTATATTCGAACACTTTTTCATTCAAGAGCTCAAGACCACTGCTAGAAAACATGCAAAAACTTGATCTAGACCAAAGTATCTGTCAGTACGGTCTAAAAATGTAAGTTACACAAAAATAACTTCTTGGTTATATAGAATCCATATCACGCTCACATAGGCACAGAGACTATTTAAGCACACACACACACACACACACACACACACACAATAATAGTTCATTTATTTATTTATTTTTTTTAATTGTCACAGATGTAACGATGACCTAGTTGACACAGTTCAAGCAACAAGCAACACAGTAGGCGTTAACAAACAAATGGTTTCCAGGTTTATGCCGACACAGCAGAATAACAGGTCAGGAGCGAGAGCAAACTAAATATCGGTCGCATTTAAAGATATCAGAAATAGTAACGTCAACACATTGTGTCTGCAGTGCGTTACAAATCACTGCATAGAACAAAAGTCAAAAATGCAGCATCCTTAGTGCAAATCCCATAGACTTATTATCAATGTGTACGTTTATGTAGAGAATGACTGACTGCATACATTGAAATGCAATAGATGGTGAGCACGCTTCCATTTCTAATTACTACAATAACCAATAATGCACTTACCCAGACGATAGCCTAAAGTCCTGTATTTATGTTCTCCATGGTACACAACCTAATCCCAAAATTTCCGTGGTGGTGTAAAGTACAGCAGATGAACAGGTATCGGCGAGTAAAACGCGTTTTCAGCAGGATATCATTCACTGCTCCGAGCGGCTGGCTGATGATGATGATGATGATGGCGCAGCGGCAGCATAATAAAACTCAATGGCTCTGCGTTTTGATTGACAGCTCCTTCAGCCAAAAGAGTGCTCTGGATCGCGTTCAACATGAACTCGAGCATTTCATTGGCTGACGAAGCTGTCAATCAGCCCCACCCGGGGGTTGCGAAGGACTGGACTGAACCAAACACGCCGGCCGACGGACACACGAGTCTTTTTTTTTATGACTCCTCGTTGATGGTTTTCATGTCAGTTGGGAAGCGCTAAAATATGTTATAAAGAGTGTTGGATCAAAAAACGATCCGTTCATTGAGGAATTGTATCAAATGAGGTCACCTCCTCTCCCGTAAGGCTCATTCTGCGACAAAGTCCAAGCATTTATCTGCTAATGCATTAATGTATAAACTGTAGGGGAACTGCAGCACCCCCTGTCTTCACAGGATTGTAAATACAACGCAATTTTTTTAAGTGGGCTCTTAAAAATGTTATGTTGAATTATGCTTTTTTTTTTTTTTTTACATGCAGTTGCATTTCAAATTATTCTCCACTCTGTCAAACATTTCATGACTAAATACAAAGCTGATATTGACACAAGATGCTCATTTTGTCAAGTTCACACAGAAACTGTCTAACATTTATTTTGGTCATGTTTCTATACTGAACAACTTTGGAAAAAGAGATACTTTGATTTTGACTCTACTAAAAATAATGATTGCTTTCTTATAAACTTAATTGATATTCTTTATAAATTTTATATCCATAAATGTAAGTTTATCAACAACAAACCATTTGTTTCTGTTTTTTTTTTTAGATAATTTAAAATGTATCTTAATACTGATACATCTTCATTAAATAAGAAAGCAAGTAGAACGTCTTCAATTTGTAAGGACTTTTAATTTGTACACTACAATTGATGTATAGATTAATGTTACCCTCATGTTCTTTTTCTCTATCTTCTCTTGTTTGTTTTGTTCTTTTTCTGTTTTCAGCTCATCTTTGTTATTTTCTCATGTGTATTCTGATTTTTCTGTTTTCAGCTCGTCTTTGTTCTTTTCTTATGTGTATTCTGATGATGCATATTCATACATATTGTATACAAAGTTGTAAATCATAAACGTCATCTCTGTATTTTTAGCAATCGTAATTAAAAAATATAGCTGCGAGCAGCCATTAGCTGGGCCAAGCACAAGAAGAGCATAAGACATGCCAACATGGCTGGGAGTGTAAGACCAAATGCAGCAAGGAGCAATTAAAAACATTTAAAGAAATTTTTTAGCAAAATGGCTGAAAAATCACATAGGCTACATTAACTAAAAATATGATTTAATGGATTACCACTTTCAACCAATAGCTGGCACAGTTACAAAATGTATGTGGTGTGGTCAGAGTGAGGTGATAATGACACACACACAGTTTGGTGTCAAAATGTCAAGGCATTGCAGAGATAAAGCCTGAATAGTCATTTTGGCAGCATGCCTCAACTTTGATGCTGCACTATATGAAAACTGTTTCGTCTATCGTCACGAAATCCATAACTTTTATTTCTGCATGGTCTGGCGATGATACGATTCGATTTTGGTGAAAATTGGACAAACGGTTTAGGAGGAGCTTGAAAAAGTAGGTATTGAGTGAAAATCAAGATGCCAGAAAGGAAGTTCGGCCAAATACGGCATACTTGGTATCTGTGTTCTCCGCATGACCCAAGGAAACTATTTAGACCAGTGCCATTACAATAGGCAGATTTATTCAAAAGTTATTAGCATTTTTGGATATTTAATTCTAACTTTTGACTAAAAGGTGGCACTGTCTGGAAATCTTTTGAGTACCTTCAGGGCATGGTGCTGATGGCATAATCTGAGTTTCGTAATGTTACAGCAATACATTCATTAAAGGTTTAGTTCACTTTTAAAAAAACTTTTGCTGATAATTTACTCACCCCCATGTCATCCAAGATGTCCATGTCTTTCTTTCTTCAGTCGAAAAGAAATTAAGGTTTTTGATGAAAACATTCCAGGTTTTTTCTCCATATAATCGACTTCAATGTACCCCACGGTTCAAGGTCCAAATGACCGTTTCAGTGCAGCTTCAAAGGGCTTTAAACGATACCAGACGATGAATAAGGGTCTTATCTAGCGAGACAATCTGTCATTTCAAAAATAAATAAAAAGTTACAGTTTTATAGGCACAAATGCTCGCCTTGCTCGGTTCTGTGATGCATGTTCGTGACTCTCCTGTTCGAACTCGTTCATCAAAATGAACGAATCTTTTTTCAAGTCATTTCGTTCATTTCGTTCGTTGAATGTACGAAATGACTCGAAAAAAGATTCGTTCAATTTTTATGGTTTTTAATATCCATTTTTCGTATCTCCGGACCAATAGGTGGCGCCGCGTGGAAACGCATCATGTAGCCTCAGGTCATGCTTGTGATGACATGTACCAAGTTTGGTCTGAATACGATAAAGCGTTACAGAGATACAGCCTTAAGTCTGTTTTTGCAAGCACTACGTAAAATTAGTTTGCATGTTATTCGATAACGGTTGGGATTATCAAAAAGCTTTTAATAACTTTTTGTCAGCATGCTCTGAAGATGATCTGGTGGAATTTAGGTGAAAATCAGAGCAACCGTCTAGGACGAGTTCGCAAAAGTATTTTTTTTGGACAATTCAAAATGGCTGACATATTTTTATGACGGAAAATGACGTCATAGGTTGCAATCGTTACTGTTCCAAAGTTATTAGCATAATATGACTGAAACTTTGGACAGGTGGTGGCGCTAGAGGCAATGAGTTAGAGACACCAAAATTGGTGAATTTGATGTTGGGACTGTCCTCTAACAGAATGTCAAACCATAACAACTTTCCCGCAAACGCTTCTATGGGCTGCCATAGACGCCCAGTCGGAAGAAGAAGAACGCTAACAGATACAATAGGTGCCTACACATTCTGTGCTTGGCCCCTAATAATTATAATAAATCGTCCACTCTACTCCTGAACGCAAGTCCACCTTCGGTGTTGTGTAAGGTAGGCCTTGTGTAAGGTGATGTGTAAGGTGTGTACATTTTTATTTTGTGTCGCTGTGTGAGCTCTTTTATTGTATATGTACACAGTTCAATAACCTTTTGTTTAAAGGCTTAATTTATGTCTCGTAGACCAGTCCGTTGCATTACGATTGCAAGTAGTATCAATAATGTCAACAATGTGATTTGCAGTCAAATGACCCAGTGTGGCACCAATACTCTTGTTATACGTGTTTCATGGAGTTTTTACGACTCAATATTGTGTTTTATTCAAATGTGGAGAACATAAAAAAATGTCTCGGTTACTAACGTAACCTTGGTTCCCTGAGATGAGGGAACGAGTATTGCGTAAGTAGCTTACTCTATGGGAAAACTGACTGTCTGAACGGGGCAAAACGCTCCAAATACACTATGAGGGCCCTGATGGGACAGAGTAAATTCACGTCACTTTCGTCCACTGGTGGGGAAAGAGCTGCTAGAGAAATAGCCTGTGCTCTGAAGGGAGTAGAGAGCACTTTAGGAATATACCCGCGTTTTGGCTTAAGGACGACTCCGCAGTTGTTAGGTCCAAATTCGAGACAAGACGTGCATGAAGACAGCGCATGTAAATCGCCCACTTTTTTGACGGAGTCGAGTGCCAGCAAAAGAGCGGTTTTGAGCAAGAGCGGCTTCAGGTGAGCAGACTGAAGTGGCTCAAATGGGGCGCCTTTTAGTGCTTCCAGGACCGTGGAAAGGTCCCAAATAGGCACAGAAGGGGGGTGTGGAGGGTTTAGCCTCCTAGCTCCTTTCAGGAAGCCACAGGGTAGTGTGACGCTGTTATGGTTGCTAAGTATATGTTGAGCGTGGAGGGGGTGCGACCCGCGTCCAAAAGCTCTTGTAAAAAGGCGAGTACACTCGGTGTCTCGCAAGAGTGGGGCTTCAGGCTATTAGTAGCACACCAGCCAGAGAACACCTTCCATTTCTGAGCGTAGAGGCACCTGGTTGAGGCCACTCTTGCTTCAGTAATGGTATTCAACACTCTATCCGGGAGGCACCCGGGTACCCGTTGAGGGGCCATACATAAAGGACCCATAAGTCAGGACGGGGATGCCATATCCTCCCGTTTGCCTGCCTGAGGAGATCTGTCCTCAGTGGAATCGGCCATGGGGCTGATTTCAGCATTTCTGTCAACTCGGAGAACCATAGCTGGGTTCTCCAGAGAGGGGCTATAAGAAGCACTGCACAATTTCTCTTCCTGATCTGTTTGATGACCTGAGGTAGCATCGCGACCGGGGGAAAAGCACACAGTGGACGATTCGGCCATTCGTGTGCGAGTGCGTCGATGTTCTTTGAGAAAAATAATGAGCGTTGTCTTCGGAGGCGAAGAGGTCGACCTCTGCCTCACCGAAGGTGCTCCATATTAACTGAACCGTAAGAGGGTTGAGAGACCATTCTCCTGGGAGAACCTTGTCTCTGGATAACATATTGTACTGAGCCCATAGAATGAGACTCCTGGCCATGTTGTGCAGGGAGGTCGACCTGAGGCCGCCCTGGCCATTTATGTAAGATACCACCGCCATGTAGTCCATTCGGACCAGGACGTATTCGTCTTTTAGATACAGGAGCAGGGCTCTGAGCGCCAAGGCGACTGCTCTCATCTCCAGACAGTTTAGGTGTAGGCGCTTCTCTAGGCTTGACCAAAGGCAGAGACGGGCCTGCCCTCATAGAGGGCTCCCCAACCTAGGTTGGAGGCATCTGTCGTGATCATATTTCTCCTTGAAATCACGCCCAAACTCACGCCAGACTGGTACTGTCACTGGCTTTCCAGGGCATCAGGGCTTTGATGCAGCCGTGATTCGCCGTGATCAGAAAGTGGCCTGAGCGCCACGCGTGAGCTGGGACATGGCTTTTTAGCAAGCGTTGGAGAGGGCTCATGTGCAGCAGCCCGAGCTTGAGCACAGCTGATGCTGAGGCCATGAGACCCAGCATTTTCTGGAATCGTTTGAAGGGGGCGCGGGTGTCCACTCTGAATGATGCCGCTAGGCGCCGAATAGCAAGCACGCGCTCTGAAGAAAGGCGCGCTTTCATTCGCACAGAGTCTATTACTATACCCAGAAAGGAGATATTCCGGCTGGGAGATAGTGTGCTCTTGGAGAAATTGATCCTTAGACCCAGACATTCTAGATGGCTGATGATCCAAGATCTGTGAGTTACTAACTGAGCCTCTGATTGTGCTATAACTAGCCAATTGTCGAAGTAGTTCAGTATTCGCACTCCCCGCTGTCTCAGGGGGGAAAGTGCTGCATCCATACATTTCGTGAATGTACGGGGAGCCAATGATAGGCCGAATGGTAGTACTGTGTACTGGTAAGCCTGTCCCTTGAAAGTGAATCTCAGAAATGATCTGTGATGAGGCGCTATTGGGATATGAAAATAAGCATTCTTTAGATCCACTGAGAAAAACCAATCTCCTTTGCGAATTTGAGCGAGGATATGTTTGGTTGTCAGCATTCTTAACGAGCGATTCATCAGCGGCTTGTTCAGGTTTCTGAGATCTAGGATGGGTCAGAGACCGCCATCCTTCTTCTGGACGAGAAAATAGCGGCTGTAGAAACCCGCCTCGCTTTGTGAGGGGGGAACTGTTTTGACCGCACCCTTTTCTAGTAATTTGAGCACCTCGGTGTGGAGAACATGTAAAACGTCTTTTCTTACTTTCGTCTAGACCACTGCTGAAAAGCGTGGTGGTCTGCGAGCGGACTGTATCGAGTAACAGTGTTTACTGTGTTCAACACCCATTTTGGTATGTCGGAGATATGTCAGGTATGTTGGTATGCCCAAGCACCCCATGACAGCTATATTGTGAATATAATCACTCCACTCTGTGCAAGTCTAGCCTTCACTTCGCCAAGTGATTTCAGTTCCCTTTCGAGAGGTCTCTCCTATTGCATAAGTAGCTTATGCTATGGGAAAACTCCTTTTCTCGAGAATATTGAAGCATTTTTTTAAAACACAGTGTGCCTGCACAGCATACACAGATGAACAGCTAGCTCAGTCATTGGCTGTACTGCAAGAACTGCACAAACCTATGAGGGGGCGACTCAGACGCGCAGTCCAATCAGGGTAACTTGCTCCCTGACGCGTCAGAGCCTGCCAAGATGGGCGTGGCCAAGGGCTATAAATTGTGCCCATCACCCGTCAGAGACTTTAGATTAAAATCTCCTTCAGTGAACCAACTCTTCGCTGAAAATCCGGAAAATTGAGCCTTTGACACACATCCAGCAGGACCAGCCCTCTGAGGATGCCGGCTTCAACTTGCCACCTTCACTGCTGAGCCAATCCAGCGTGCTGTATCCTTTTTGCTTATGTGTTCGCCGCGACACTCCTAAAAGAGCAAAAATTTCCATGCGGGCGTTGATTCAAATGCCGCGCACCCGCTGCGCCTCGTGCAGAGGCCCTCTCACCGGTGGAGATCCCCACATCCTCTGCAGTTCCTGCCTGGGCCGTAACCATGCAGAAGCTGCACTCGCCAGGGGCAGCTGCCCTGAGTGCGACGTGATGGATCTCACCACGCTGCGGACTCGCCTCGCCGTTTTCACAGAGGACAACCGCGTAACTTCCGCTCTCTCTCCACCTTTGCTCGAGACGCGCAATAAAAAGCGGATGGAGCAGAGGGAGACCAGCGACTTCACGCCAGGCCAGTCCCCGCGTGCCTTGCTCTCTCTAGATGGCAGATAAAAAATTATGCTGCTCTTTTTTCTGAGCTCGTGGCCAGCTTTCTTACGTACAGAAAGTGAACCCACCCCTCGCGCCCTATCGTTCAAATGGCAGGGCTCAAGTATTTATGAGAGCTTAAACGTATGAGCCCATGCCGGCCCTGCCCCCGCATGACTCACTTTTACAGAGACAGACATCATTCTCCTGTGCTTAACCACACCCCTTCTGTGGCTCAGTGGTGGAATCTGAGACTTTCGCGGTAGAGACCCGAGTTTGAATCTCAGCTGCGCTGAATCTTTTCACCAAATGGAAAGAGCTCACGCCGGCCCACCCCCATGTGACTCACTCTCTTTGTCAGCATCCGAAGACAGCGTTGGTCGGGCTCAACTTTGACCCCGCCTCCCATGTAATCCCAGCAATACATGCTCCCCTACAAATATAAGCTGTTCCACATTCCCCAGTACTCTTCCCAGGTGGCTGGAAACATCAATGTTGCAGTCAATGGGCCTGTTACAAAGCACGCTCACCTGCAAACGGCGGTTTTACGGTGACTCAAATAAAGCAAAGAGTTCTTTTCTGTCTGTGTCATGTGTAGGTTACGTGCCCACTACAAAGGAAGCACCCCTACACACAAGCTCTGTTCCCACAGTTTCAAACTTTCCCCAGCTCAGGCTGGAAGTTTAATAATTGTAGTGCGTGTACCTACTGTCATGTACGCAACCCTGCACACAAACACTGTTCCTACAGTCCCAGACACTCCCCAAGCTCATGCTGGGAGTTTTATAAAGGCAGCGCGCATGCCTGTTTTACAAAATGCACCCCGCACACACATGTTGTCAACTCGCCGCTCTCTCTCCCCCCAACTGCTGCGAGAGAAGCGATAAAACTAGATTGCGTGCCCAAACTTCAGTGCACACATCTACAAACTGTTCCCACGTCAGCTTTCCCTCTAACTCATGCTGAAAAGATAACTATGGGGATACCCGCTGCTTCATTGCCCATTATTTTTCTCAAAGAACACGGACGCACTCGCCCACGAATGGCCGAATCGTCTGATGTATGCTTTTCCCCCGGTTGCGATGCTACTTCAGGTCATCAAACAGATCAGGGAGAGAAAATGTGCAGTACTTCTTATAGCCCCTCTCTGGAAAACCCAGCAATGGTTTTCCTAGTTAACACAAATGCTGAAATCAGCCCCATGGCCGATTCCACTGAGGACAGATCTCCTCAGGCAGGTGAACGGGAGGATATGGCATCCCCGTCCCGACTTATGGGTCCTTTATGTATGGCCCCTCAACGGGTACCCAGGTGTTCCTCAACCAGGCGCCTCTACGCTCAGAAATGGAAGGTGTTCTCTGGCTGGTGTGCTTCTAAAAGCCTGAACCCCCACTTTTGCGAGATACCGAGTGTACTCACCTTTTTACAAGAGCTTTTGGACGCGGGTCGCTCAACGTATCGGCCATAACAGCGTCACACGACCCTGTGGCCGCACAATCATTAGGAAGAAACAACATTATCTGTTCCTGAAAGGAGCTAAGAGGCTAAACCCTCCGCGCCCCCCTTCTGTGCCTATTTGGGACCTTTCCACGGTCCTGGAAGCACTAAAAGGTGCCCCCTTTGAGCCACTTCAGTCTGGGCACCTGAAGCAGCTCTCGCTCAAAACTGCTCTTATGCTGGCACTCGCCTCCGTCAAAAGAGTGGGCGATTTACATGCGCTGTCTTCAAGCACGTCTTGTCTCGAATTTGGACCTAACAACTGCAGAGTCGTCCTTAAGCCAAAACATGGGTATATTCCTAAAGTGCTCTCCACTCCCTTCAGAGCACAGGTTATTTCTCTAGCAGTTCTTTCCCCACCAGTGGACGAAAGTGACGCGAATTTACTTTCTGCCTTGTTCAGACAGTCAAAACAGCTTTTTGTATGCTTTGGCGGCCGTACCAAGGGTCTCGCTGTCTCAAAGCAGAGGTTATCGCGCTAGCTTCCGTTATTGTTAGTACAACACGGTAGTAACTCGCTAGCCTGTTAACGTGCCACCCGTGCGCGCTGTTATTTATTTATTTATTTTTCTCTCACGCACCCGCGCCTTTGAGTTCATAAAAAGCCCAGGTGAGTAAGAATCAGTCAACAAACACGTGAGTAATGTCTTGTCCTGTTATTGTCGCCTGCACTTCATGTCACATGTCTAGTATAGCCTTCTCTGTTGGCAATATAGGATTTATATGTGATAAATGCAAGGAGACAGTCAGGCTGACGGAGAAGATTTCAGAACTAGAGACACGCATCCAAACTCTAATTGAGGATAGAAAGAGTTCTAGAGCTTTAGATACTATTTTGGATGTGCCTAGCATAGTGAACTCTTTACATGATTCGGTTCCGGCTGAAGTAGAGCCCATGCAGCAGGGCAATTGGGTGACAGTGAGGGATCGCTCTAGTCGCGGATCAAAAAAACACTCTTCCGTTCCGATTACCATAACAAATCGATTTGTGATTGGTGATTCGATCACACAGAACGTGAAAATAAAGACACTAGCAACCATAGTCACATGTTTGCCTGGAGCCAGAGCGCCTGACATCAAAGCAAATTTAAAAGTGCTGGCTAATGCTAATCGTAAATTCTCTAAGATCATTATTCATGTCGGCACTAATGATGTTCGACTTCGCCAGTCGGAGATCACCAAAATTAATATTAAAGAGGTGTGTGAACTCGCAAGTACGATATCAGGCACTGTAATTTGCTCTGGCCCCCTTTCTGTTCGTAGGAGTGATGAGATAGTTAGTAGATTGTGTTCACTCAATCGCTGGTTGTCTGAGTGGTGTCCGCATAATAATGTAGAATTCATAGACAATTGGAAAAGTTTTTGGGGCAAGCCTGACCTGTTGAAAAGAGATGGTATTCATCCCTCCTGGGATGGTGCTGCTCTTCTCTCTAGTAATTTGGCTCATAGTCTTAGAGCTAAAACATGACAATCTGGGGCCTAGGTCAGGAAGCATACAGACCGCCTAACCGACCATCTGCTAGCAGCCTCGCGTCACCAAGGTCAGATAAATCCCATCACATAGAGCCTCTTTCACCTAGATATCATCATATAGAGACTGTGTCTGTTCCCCAAATTTGGAAATCCAAAAAAACGTCCAAACCCATTTAAAAACAGATATAATACAGATGAGCAAATGATAAAGCTTGAGTTGCTGAATATTCGATCCCTTACTTCAAAATCGCTCATAGTTAATGAATTTATTTCAGATTATAACCTAGATGTGCAGTGTTTGACAGAAACCTGGCTAAAACCAAACGATTACATTACTTTAAATGAGTCCACCCCGCAAGATTACTGTTATAAACACGAACCTCGTCCGAAACGCAAAGGGGGAGGAGTTGCTGTAATTTATAGTATTATTTTCAAAACGACTAAGAAATATAGTTTAAAAAAAAAACTTCTTTTGAAGTGTTGGTGCTGTAAAAATATGTAGTGTAAACGATAAATCACGTTTGAGAATTCTGCTGGCTACTGTATACAGGCCACCACGGCACCATAAAGATTTTATCAAAGAATTTGCAGACTTTCTATCAGAATTAGTATAGATTTTATGATTTTAATATACACATAGATAATGAAAAAGATGCATTGGGATTGGCTTTTAAAGACATTGTAAACTCAATTGGAGTTAACCAACACGTGTCAGGACTTACTCATTGTCGTAATCATACTCTAGATCTAATATTATCACGTGGAATAGATGTTGATGCCGTTGAAATTCTGCAGCAGAGCGATGACATCTGAGATCATTATCTAGTCTCATGTAAATTACATTTAGCCAAGGCTGCAAAGCCGACTCCGTGTTATAAATATGTCAGACCTATAACTTCTGCTACTAAAGATTGCTTTATCAATAATCTTCCTAATCAGTTTCATTATATCAGCATCCTGGATAGCTTAGAAGAACTTGATATTGCAACAGAAACTTTTAACTCTCTCTTTTCCAGCATTTTAGACGCAGTTGCTCCGTTGCGCTTAAAGAAGAAAAAATAGTCCTCGATTGCTTACAGAGAGGCTTTAAAAGTTGCTAGATCTTCTTATTTTTCAACCCTATTAGAAGAAAATAAACATAATCCTAGGTATTTATTTGAAACAGTGGCTAAACTAACGAAAAAGAAAGCTTCATGCACAGAAGTTTCCAAGCAACACAGCAGTAATGACTTTATGAACTTCTTCACTTATAAGATCGATAATATCAGGGACAAAATTATAATTATACAACCGTCTACTACAGCATCGCATCAGGGAGTGCATTGTAGTCTCCCTGAGAAAAAAAATGATTAATTTGTTGCCATAGGAGAAGAATTTTGCAAATTCGTTAAAACCTTGTATGTTAGACCCTATACCGACTAAGCTACTGAAAGAGATGCTTCCAGATGTCACAGATCCTCTTCTAAATATCTTTAATTCGTCTTTGTCTCTAGGATACGTACCAAAAAGCTTTAAGCTGGCTATGATTAAACCGCTTGTAAAAAAAAAACGCAACTTGATCCTACAGAATTAGTCAATTACAGGCCGATCTCAAATCTGCCTTTTCTGTCAAAGATATTAGAAAAAGCAGTATCCTCACAACTGTGTTCCTTTCTTGAAAGAAATGATATCTGAGATGATTTTCAGTCAGGATTTAGACTGTACCATAGTACTGAGACAGCTCTCATTAGAGTCACAAATGATTTGCTCTTATCATCCGATCGTGGTTGTATATCTCTATTAGTGTTACTCGATCTTAGTGCTGCATTTGACACAATTGACCACAATATTCTCTTAAATTGGCTAGAAAACTATGTTGGCATTAGTGGAATTGCACTAGTATGGTTTAAATCACACTTATCAGACCGTTATCAGTTTGTAGCAGTAAATGAAGAGATGTCTTATCGATCACAGGTTCAGTATGGCGTACCACAAGGCTCAGTACTAGGACCACTGCTGCTCACTCTGTACATGCTACCATTAGGAGATATTATTAGAAAAAATAGAATCAGCTTTCACCGTTATGCCGATGATACTCACTAAGAGCTCATTCTACAAGAGGCATGGCTTGTCTTGGGCTTGGTCAAGTGGAATACCTATCAAAGATATTTGTGCGTCGGCCGGCTGGGCCTCACTGTCCACATTTATCAGGTTTTAAAACCTACAAGTTCCTGCTCTGCATTCCAGGGTACTTTCAGTATGAAATGTGTAAGCACATATCCTCATAAAATAAGGGCCCGATGTTTTCCGGTCCTGTTTTATACGAAATGAGGTTCATAACATATTTGTAACAATGTTCAGGGAAGGAGGAGGCGGGAACCGGCGAACAATCAAATAAACTTTATTAAAATAAAACAAACAAACCAAAATACAGCCAGCAGTCGTCCGGACGACTGCTGGCTAAAATAAAATAAAATACAAATACAAAAACTAAAACACAGGCCTGTTCGTCTCTCGATCATCAACATCGTTGCTCCTCCTTTATGCTTCCGCTCCTCCGTGAGAGATGCGAGACCGGTGTGCTTCACAGGTGTTGCTCATTAGCAATCACACCACCGGCCTCGCGCCGTTCTCTCACGTCCCTCGGCCGTCCTGTTCGCCACAATATTATATACAGGTCCTTCTCAAAAAATTAGCATATTGTGATAAAGTTCATTTTTTTCCATAATGTAATGATAAATATCAAACTTTCATATATTTTAGATTCATTGCACACCAACTGAAATATTTCAGGTCTTTTATTGTTTTAATACTGATGATTTTGGCATACAAATCATGAAAACCCCAAATTCCTGTCTCAAAAAATTAGCATATTTCATCTGACCAATAAAAGAAGTGTTTTTAATACAAAAAAAAAGTCAACCTTCAAATAATTATGTTCAGTTATGCACTCAATACTTGGTCGGGAATCCTTTTGCAGAAATGACTGCTTCAATGCGGCGTGGCATGGAGGCAATCAGCCTGTGGCACTGCTGAGGTGTTATGGAGGCCCAGGATGCTTCGATAGCGGCCTTAAGCTCATCCAGAGTGTTGGGTCTTGCGTCTCTCAATTTTGTCTTCACAATATCCCACAGATTCTCTATGGGGTTCAGGTCAGGAGAGTTGGCAGGCCAATTGAGCATAGTAATACCATGGTCAGTAAACCATTTACCAGTGGTTTTGGCACTGTAAGCAGGTGCCAGGTCGTGCTGAAAAATGAAATCATCTCCATGAAGCTTTTCAGCACGTGGAAGCATGAAGTGCTCCAAAATCTCCTGATAGCTAGCTGCATTGACCCTGCCCTTGATAAAACACAGTGGACCAACACCAGCAGCTGACATGGCACCCCAGACCATCACTGACTGTGGGTACTTGACAATGGACTTCAGGCATTTTGGCATTTCCTTCTCCCCAGTCTTCCTCCAGACTCTGGCACCTTGATTTCCGAATGACATGCAAAATTTGCTTTCATCTGAAAAAAGTACTTTTGACCACTGAGCAACAGTCCAGTGCTGCTTCTCTGTGGCCCAGGTCAGGCGCTTCTGCCTCTGTTTCTGGTTCAAAAGTGGCTCGACCTGGGGAATGCGGCACCTGTAGCCCATTTCCTACACACGCCTGTGCACGGTGGCTCTGGATGTTTCTACTCCAGACTCAGTCCACTGCTTCCGCAGGTCCCCCAAGGTCTGGAATCGGTCCTTCTCCACAATCTTCCTCAGGGTCCGGTCACCTCTTCTCGTTGTGCAGCGTTTTTTGCCACACTTTTTCCTTCCCACAGACTCCCCACTGAGGTGCCTTGATACAGCACTCTGGGAACAGCCTATTTATTCAGAAATTTCTTTCTGTGTCTTACCCTCTTGCTTGAGGGTGTCAATGATGGCCTTCTGGACAGCAGTCAGGTCGGCAGTCTTACCCATGATTGCGGTTTTGAGTAATGAAACAGGCTGGGAGTTTTTGAAAGCCTCAGGAATCTTTTGCAGGTGTTTAGAGTTAATTAGTTGATTCAGATGATTAGGTTAATAGCTCGTTTAGAGAACCTTTTCATGATATGCTAATTTTTTGAGACAGGAAATTTGGGTTTTCATGAGCTGTATGCCAAAATCATCAGTATTAAAACAATAAAAGACCTGAAATATTTCAGTTGGTGTGCAATGAATCTAAAACATATGAAAGTTTAATTTGTATCATTACATTATGGAAAATAATTAACTTTATCACAATATGCTAATATTTTGAGAAGGACCTGTATATATATCAGTTTATTATCATAGAGTGGATCCACATTAGGCCACTCTCCCTTTTTCCCTTATAAAGTCCGTCTTTGACCGGCTTATTGGAATTCATACTTTTCTCTTAAGGCTCAGGCATCTTGCCTCAGGCTGATATTAGAGCGAAGTTAAGCACGCACAGCGTTTTGCATTTGCGTTTTGCATCTGCTACTTACGCAATAGGAGAGACCTTTCGAAAGATGAAGGAACAAGGATTGCGTAACTTGCCATGCTTGTGCTTTGGTCAAGGATCACTTCAGTCGATTTAACCTAAAGTCTCTGATGGGTGATGGGCGCAATTTATAGCCCTTGGCCATGCCCATCTTGCCATGTTGCCCAGATTGGACTCATAGGTTCGCGCAGTTGCCGCAGCACAGCCAATGACCGAGCTCGCCGTTCATCTGTGTATGCTGTGCAGCCACATTGCGTTTTTAAAAAATGCTTAAATATTCTCGAGAAAAGGAGTTTTCCCATAGCCTAAGCTACTTACGCAATACTCGTTCCCTCATCTCAGAGAACCGAGGTTACGTTAGTAACCGAGACGTTATCCTTACAGCCTACAAAAGCAAAGTAACCAAAACCCACAAGGAACAAGCAAATAAATATAGTCTAAATATGTCAAATATGTTATTTATATTCTAAACTATATTCTAAATAAACTAAAAATAAATAAATATATACATTACATTTATATTTCTTTTGTCCTCACATTCTTTCTTGTAGTTCCCTCTTACATACCTGACTGAAAGGCTCATTATGTGGCTCATTATCCGGGTCAATAAATCCGCATTATTTATAATATATAATATGTAAATCACAGCATTATTTATGATGATCCACGCCTCCACGCATATTGTCTTTCTAAACAAAAAATGTCTTACAAAATTTAAATCAGTACATTGTTTAATGTGAATGAGTAGGCAGGAAATTTGACTAGGCTACAAAATAGAGTTACTAAAAGTCTTGTGGACACATTTAGTATCTGTTTTGTGGCTTTATTTCAGTTACTTATTGGTTTTCATTCAATAACCACGCATAAACGGTATTCTCTAAAAAATAAAAAAACATGCACATACATGTTGCTCACATATTATTGTCACGGAATGGGTAGATCCAGGATGCGAGGACTCAAGTGCAGAAACAAATGGGTATATTTTTTAAGCAAACAAACAAACTACTAACAAAACTCCCTCGTGAGGGAAAATAAGAACAGTAACAGACAGGATAAGGAAACCCAAGGAACTTGGACAACTAACCAGCACAGGACTGCAAACACAGGGAGACTAAATAGGGAAACAAACATAATAGGGTAATGAGGCAGTCAGGTCGGGGAAATTAATCAATAATGAGATAAGATGGGTGGGGCTAGACAATTGACAAGAGAGCACATGGCACAAGGAATAACATGACAGCCATGTGCTCACAACATACCAGACAAACACATAAACCAGGAGAAAACCCAGACAAGGTTCACAGAACTGTGACACTACCCCCCCCCCCCCCCCCCCCTTCAAAGGGACGCCACCTGGCATTCCCAAGGAGGGACATCAAAAACAAGAAAGGAACATCCAACGTGCAAGACCAACAGAAAACAAGACAAGCAGATCAAAACACAAGTACAGAGAGGGGAGGGAGAGGAGCCAGGGAGGGATGGGAGGGTCTGGATTCCTGGCTGTGAGCCAGAGTAGTGCAAGTTGTGCAGGACACCAGGGCGGCCAGAACTGAGATGATCCCTCGGGCAGCCAGGGCGAAGCAGACTGTGCAGACGGACAGGGTGAAGACGACAGTCCATCGGGCGGCCACGGCGGTGAAGACCCCTCGAGCGGCCACGGCGGTGAAGACCCCTCAGGCGGCCACGGCGGTGAAGACCCCTCGGGCGGCCACGACGGTGAAGACCCCTCGGGCGGCCATGGCGGTGAAGACCCCTCGGGCGGCCACGGCGGAGAAGAGCCCTCAAGCGTCCACGGCGGAGACGACCCTTTGGGCGGCCATGGCACAGGAATAGACACAGGCTCGGCGGCGGCCATCTTGTCCGGAGACATTGGCTCGGCAGACGTGACGTGAACGGTCTCTGGATCGGCAGACGTGAATGGTCTCTTGTGCGGCAGGCACGACGTGAACAGATTCGGGCTTGACTGGTAGCATGTGCAGCGCCAGCAGGGCAAGATGCTTGGGCGGCGTTTCTGCTGTTTCTGCTCCTCCTCTCTCACGGAGGAGCAGAAACATAAAAGGAGGAACAAAGACATGAAGGAGGAGAGAGGACCATGCCTGGATTTACATTTTTTTATTATGTGTGTACTTTCATTTTGTATGTTTATTTATTCGAATACGTTGAATGTTCGCCGGTTCCCGCCTCCTTCTTCCCATAACAACATACCTTTGCTACAAACCGTTAAACGCATACCTTGGGTCTTTAGTGACCCGGGACGTCATTCACTACCCTCCTCATCATTCATTTTTTAAAGTTAAACATTGACCTTCTTAGTATTCCTCAATCAGTTCATTATAAACAATATAATGAGAAAAAATATATAAAACGATAAAAGAATGCCGGTGTTCTTACCCATTTTTTTGTTGTTGTAAAATTGTATAGGGTCGCTAGCGCCACATGGTGTGTAACGACAGAGTAAATATATATTTTTTCTGCACAACAATAGTTGAATCTTTGATGACTGAATAAGTGCAATTCACCTTTATTCCAGAAGGTGGCTATATCTGATATACAATGATGAAGTGACGTTTTACTCATAGTTACCGCAGGCAGAAAACAAAAGAATAAGAAGTATCATCAGCAAAACTTGAAAGGCCTCAGCGATTTACTGCAGAGCAAATATTGAACGCAAACAAATATTTATGTCATTGTCACTTGACTGTAGATCTGGTGAAGAAGCTGTCAGTGATCCAAATACTGATTTTGAAGATGTTGAAAATTATAGTTTTGAGAATATGTTTGAGATGGCGAATATGAGCCACGTAACGTGCACGGCGCATGATAGAAAACAGAACGTGGGTCAATATATTGTGTTTTTTATTCATTTGCTGCTATTATGCGCAGCTGAGTGAACAATACAGGTTTACTGTGCATGTGTCACATAAGGTGGGCTTCTGCTGCTTGCAAACAGACTATTTTGAGGAGACAGTGGATTTCCAAATGTGTTGCCCTGATGCACGCGCAATGCATGAATACACTGCCGGCTCACTCTCGCTCGTATCCAAGGTAATTCATCAACACTATCATCCCTTACAAGTGTTTTATTTAACTGAAGACATCACAATAAGCTAAAACGCATGCGCAGGTTACTTTACTTCCTGAACAAGTGCGCACCCGAGTCCGTGTTGCTTTCACATTCACGCGAACCGTGGCATGGTTCGGGAGCAACCTCCTCCAGGTAGTCTCGGGTTCCATACCCCAGTGCGCACCCGGGTCCCATGACAGCATTCACATTAGCGATTTTTCATGCGAACCGTGCCCTGTTCCGAACTAAACTACCAGTGTGAAAGCCCCCACAGTCACAGTGGTCTTTAACATAAAAACCATTTACCCAATTGCCATTAGCGCCCTCTAGTAACTTGCTGCTTATTAGACTGCATAAATAAGATCAGCTGGAACCAGGAACACTTCCTATAAACACCCGATGTACTTGTTACATCATAAGAAGAATGACATCTACGCTACTAATGTTAGTCTTATAACTAACATTAGTAGTTTATAATGATTATTCCGAGGTTTACTGTAATCAGCCGGATCCAGGCCGTATCCATATCAGATGGAGGACCTGCACCTAGACACGACCACAACGCATTCCTGAAGTGTCAGCTGAGATTGTGTCAACTAGACTCTGCCCTGTGAAGGCCTCATCAACACGACAGCCATCGGCACTGATCCTCAACAAACCCGTCTCAATACCGGCGTGACTCCGATCATCAACCAGATGGAATGTTGTGGCAAACTTCAGAGTTTTTTTGGTCAGGTTCTCAATCTCGAATTCAGGTCTCAAGAAATCGTGCAGAGTCGAGGTTTCAGGTCTCAGAAGAATATAACTTTATTGAGCAGTTCAACAAAGTGAGATGCTGGCCAGGCATCTGACTCCACAAGGGCCAGCGCTCAGGTCGTATACCTTTTTCTTATCAGGTGTCCAATTAACGCTCAAACAGTTATCTTTTTCTACTTACTCCTCCTTGGTCTGTCGCCAAGCTAACTTAAAACGATCAAACGGTTAAACTGTCATACTCCCCTTTGTCTTGATCAAACTAACTTCAAACGATTAAAGTAACTGTCATGCTCCCCTTTGTCTTGATCAAACTAACTTCAAACGATTAAACTAACCGTCACCATCATTTTGACAGAAAGTTTAACCGCAAGGGGCGGGACTAGATCAAAGGTCATCATCCATCATTTCGACAGAAAGAGCAACCGCATCAATGCCTTTTTCTTATTGGTGGCAAGACCTCAGCGCATGCGCCTTTTAAACATCTACCCATGTTTTCAGGCCTACTTTTCTCTAGTATAGACATCACAGATTCAGACCTGGTTTTCTCTAGCATTACAGCATTTTATATTCAGACCCATGTATGAGACATGTATGAGACAAATGAAATTCCCCAACAGGAACTGGATAATATTCTGATTGTTCCAAACCAATCTGACTTCTGACCTATAATGCTGCCTGAATCATAATCATACACTGTTCGTTCATTGGCCAGAGGAGACTGAGCCTGGGTTCTCCCAAGATTTTTGTCTCCATTCTGTCACTGATGGAGTTTTGGTTGCCACTGTTGCCTTTTTCCACCTTTGTTGCCATTGGCTTGGTTTGCTCAGTTGGGGACATTAAATTTGACATTTAATTTAATATTCAACAATAATATTGATCTTCCTGCATTGAAACTATTATACAAGAACTGAACTGAGCTGGACGATGACATCACGGTTTACTCCACAACAGCTATATATATGTATATGTATATATATAAATGAACTAAATTAATAACTTTTTTAAAACAAAAATGAAACATCACTGAACTTACTTAAGCTGGACTGTGGCGCTATTTTCTTCTGGAAACAAACTTTTTTGCATTATTTGCCTGTTATCTCTGTAAAGCTGCTTTGAAACAATCTGTATTGTAAAAGCGCTATATAAATAAATGTGACTTGACTTGACTTAACTACCGTATGATGCATCATTGAAGAAATTAACTAGCTAGTCACGACTGTTTCCCCAAACCATACTGTCCCAAATGCGTGATTTTTTTCCCCAAACCACTTCAGCGGAAATCCCGCCCTGCAGCCGATTCTAAAGTTTTCATTGGTCATGTTAATCACTGTACTGATTGCCTACACCAAACACTGATCCCTAAACCTACCCGTCAATGTAACCTAAACCTATGAAATCGGCTGCAGGGCGGGATTTCCGCTGAAGTGGTTTGGGGAAAAAAAAATCACGCGTCGTGCATTGGTCATTCAACCAAGTTGCTAAATGATTTCACTGTCAGGATTCCACCAGCTTCACTCACTCCTCCCACTTTTTCATTGTCCCAAGTTCTGATCACCATCACCTCATCATTCCACCTCCTTATATTCAACTCTCCACACACTTGTTGTCTGGTCTTTTCTCTACATGATATACAGACTCACCTATGCTACCCACCAGATACTTACCTGATATCCATTGGACTTTCTTGCCAACCCTTGTCATTGTATGTCATGTCATTGTAAATAAGCTTATTTCTCATTTTTATCAGTTATTTTGCTTTATTTACAGATTCAATATAGGCTTGTTCTTATTACTAGAAAACATGAATGTCAACTTTTATATAAATTCTTATTATACAAGGATTTATTGAGTCCATATGTCATGCAAACAAGAAAATGGAAGCTTTAGGGTTAAGTTCTGCCAGGAAGACGCAATTGCTACATCACCTTATCTATCCAATCGTGTATAATAATTGTGGTATAAAAGACTGGTACTTACACACGTTTAAGTTCGCAGATGCTGACGCTTCCATTCACCTCCATCCTCCCCACCACCTCCAAGATGGTTCCTTCCCCTCCATCCTCCCCACCACCAGGCCGGTCCCTTCCTATACCTCCCAGGGGGTCTGCTGCGCCCCTGCCTTCTTCTTCAGGCAGGATATGCAGAATCCGGACCCTTCGGATTGCGAGCTATGCCAAAGAACTTTATTGCTTGCTGGGCTATCAATAAATGTATTTATTGTTACAGTATTTATTGTCCCGAGTCTTTCTTGTAGAACTGCTTCTAACCACAGGTTGAGAGCTGTTGTACCAACCACACAACTTTGCTGTTTGTGAATGTTTATTAGAACTATGGTTTCAGGAATCGTTGAAATATGCTGATGGAACATCAATAGTTGGCCGACGATGCTTTCGGGAAACCCCAGAACAGAGAGCAACTTTGTATAATCCAGTGGTTTTCTAACCTTTTTTAGTGTTGGTCACCTGAGGCATTTAACATCCTTCTGTATACCCCCTCTCTTCCACTTAGACTGCAGTCACACCTTTTCCCTTAAGGGACAATACTTGCCCCCTTAAACTAAATTTCCAAAGAATTTATTACTTTTATGAATACTTTTATAAAATAAATTGTTTCAAATGAAAAATGTTCAATAGAGAAATAAGCAATGATGGTAAAATTGCAGTGACACTTTTAAATATTAAACTAAAACCACCAGTAGGTGGCGGTATATCACTGTTTTTATGAGCGAGTCATAGTCATTCATTCAGTAAGTAACAAAGCATGGCCCTGTCCAAAATGGCACACTTCATATGCACTTTCAGTCTTGTGGACTTACAATGGCTGCTGCGTGAACATATCCATTAAGTCCATAGACAAACACTATTGGTCAAGAAAGAGAATGACTGCTTTATCTGTAGTTTCATGACTGATTGAAATAGTTACAAATTTGAAGAATTAATAAAAAAAAGTAATGTTCAGCCATTATGATATCGCTTTTAA
Organism: Meda fulgida; assembly: GCA_030578275.1. Lineage (NCBI taxonomy): Eukaryota > Metazoa > Chordata > Actinopteri > Cypriniformes > Leuciscidae > Meda > Meda fulgida. Next base: position 28,707,422 of record CM060635.1, on the reverse strand, counting down.
GGCTGAAGAGATTGCAAACACACTACAACCTCTTATATGAAATTTGAGACACACTTAGACATCAACACCCATTTTTTACAAACCTAAACAATGGTGACAAAAGATATCATCACTAGTTTTTGGCCAGCACAGAGACTGAATCATTGCCCTATATTAACTGTTATCAGTGATCTAACCTCCCTCTCCCACCTCCTCTGTTTAACACTGCCAGTCCTCCAGCCCTGACTCAGCTGGTTTGCTGCAGCCCCTCAGGTTACACTTTATTTTGATAGTCCACTTTAGACATTCTACTAATAAGTAACTCTTCAACTACATGTCAACTACACTGTCAGTTAGCTTATGGTTAGGTGTTCGGGTTAGAAGAACTTGTAGTTGCCAAGTAACTTATAGTCAGTAGAATGTCTGTTGGGGGACCATCAAAATAAAGTGTTAGCAGATATTAAGCAGACAGCCTACTAATCCTCTAATGACAGTTAGTTGACATGTAGCTGCAAAGTTACTTATAGTTAGTAGAATGTCTAAAGTGGACTATCAAAATAAAGTGTTACAGCCCCTCGTTTTCCTCCATGGCGCCTTGCAGCATGGATAAGCCTCAGGCCTCAAGTAATCACCAGCCTCGCTTTGTGAGAGGATCCTGAGGCTCCTCCTCGGCCCGTCAGCCTTTTAGTTTGTTTCACTAGTTTCCTGTCTTCCTTTGTTCAGGAATTTTGGTATGTTCTGGATTTTGCTGTGTAACATCCAACCTTAAGCCATTTTTTTTAGCCAGAAAGTTAGTGATCCTAAATATTTAAAGAACATTCAAAGAATGTTTTTCAGAGATTGTTTTCTGCCAACATTATAAGAACATTCATCAAAAACTAATGATAATTTTATGGTGATTTAATGAACATTGTTTTGAAAGTGTTTATTTTAACACTTGCATAACCTTTGCATACATTTAAGAGAAAAAATAGGATCAATAGCTATGGGACAGGCTACAAAACTTTCCAACGTTCCAATGATGTTTTTTAAAACGACATGCACAACCTTATTAATTTTAAGGTAGTTGCCATTCTAAATGTTTAAATATGATGTTCCAAAAATGTTGTTCTAAGAATGTTTTCTCTCAACACTGAGATTTAAAAAAAATTCTACAAACAATTTATAAATAATGTTTTTGTGCCAACTATTTGAGAACATTATTAAAGACCAAATAACATTGACAACACTGTAACGTTTGTTCATAACTTTGAGAGAACCTTGCCAGAACATTAGCGAAAGTTATGAGAACGTTCCCTTTTAGCTGGGAATAGTTACCTCTAAAAGTAATATTATTACTGTAATGTGTTACTAACGCATTTCTGTACACTGAGCACAATTGTGTGTTTTGTGTGTATCATAAATAACCTTCTCGTGTGGTTTTCATTCAGTCTCAGAACACATTGGTTTAGTGTCACACGGACAGGAGGGCTGCAGCTGCTATCACACTCTAATTAAAATGCCAGTTGTAGTGTGAAGTCATTGGATAATGTTTCATGACCAGAGATGCGTAATGTATGTGTGCTTGCAAATGGAAGCTCTACACAAAATAATCTATGGCTACAGAACACAACAATACAGATAATGTTGCTTCCAAGACTAATCATTCTCACAATTTCCATGAAACTTCATCAGCTTCTTCAACTTGGTGACAACTTTTTCTGACGTAAATCAGAATTTGCAGCAATGTTCTTTTAACAACATAACATGAATCCAAATGTTTAACTTTGAAAAAACATATTTAATACATGTCAGGTAACAAAGAACAGAGACAAAAATAATATACATCAAATTTACCAGTAATGTATAGTTTGGGTATATCTAAATTCATTTTCAGTTTATTAAAATGTACAAAACTCTGTAAAAATTAAAGTATTCCGTAAATACCCTATAAAACACACACAAACACTATATTGTGGAAATAAAAGAGACCCCGGTGGGATTTTTTTAGTTGTCTCTGATTCTGGAAAAAAGGTTCTGGAAAAATAATCAAGTACCACTTTTCTCCAGAAGGTGGTGATAGTAAGCTAAAAAAAATAGAGTTTTTGATAGTGAAACGTATAATTTTTGGAATTGCAGCCTGTTGTTTGAGTGAGCCATAGCATAGGTACAGCATTGGCTCAGCCAATGGTCTGAGTTGGGGTGGGACTACCTGTTTGGGACTACCTCATTATTTTTGCAACTTTGAAATCAATTACATACTACACATTTAATGTGAGAAACTGTAAACTGTTTTAGCATTCAGAGATCGCAAGGCCAAAGGTAGTTACAACATTGATCAGCAGCAGCATCAACTTAAAGGATTACTTCACTTAAGAATTAAAATTTCCTGATAATTTACTCACCCCATATCATCCAAGATGTTCATGTCTTTAGATGAGTATTTGTGGTTAAGAAGTATATAATTTTTTTTGTTTTAAAGAAAATGACTGATGGTTTGGCTAGATAAGACTCTTATTCCTCGGCTGGGATCATGTAGAGACTTTGAAGCTGCACTGAAACTGACATTTAGACCTTCAGCCTGTTGAAGTCACTATATGCAGAAAAATCCTGGAATGTTTTCCTCAACCTTAATTTCTTTTCGAATGAAGAAAATAATATCTTGATGAATGTCTTGGATGACATAACAACATTGAAATGTTTAGACGCTCCTGTGTTTGTAACTTAGAGTATTTTAAAAGTGAATTCTACCCAGTGAAAACTAGTAAACTACTTATGGGTAATAGAGAGAGAGAGAGAAAAAAGCTTGTGTTGTTGAGTTTGTGAGCATTTCAGAGGTGAGTTAACTTAAAAAGTCAACTCCACTAATTTGCTCCAGTTAAAGGCAACTTAAAAAAATTAATCTAATGATTACAGGTAGTCTTTTGAACTCAAACGCTCTTATCAAGGCAACTAAAGAATTATTAGCATTTAAGCATTTTTTTTCATCTCCATGTTTGATTTTCAAAGCTAACTACATGATATTAACATTATTTACAATGAGTCTTAAAATGCAGAATTAGACCCTGGACTTCAGATTTATTCATTGAATTAAAAAAAACAAAAACCCAACATAAAAAATGCCCTCATCAATGTACATTATTGTAATATGATATAAATGCTTCCAAAATCCAAGCTCAGTAATGTATTTCTCTTGCATTCATACATATACACACTGCACTTGACTTCACTATGTTCAAGTAGTCCTGGAAAGAAAAGTTGAAAACAACACATGAAAAGTCTTTCCTTCTGAAATGGTTGTTTGGAGAGAGTTAAATCTAGGCCCACTGTTCAGAGGATGATGTCGGGGTTCTGTTTTGGACACTCTTCATACAAAGCATGTTGTGACTTCTCAGCCGTAGCACTGGAAGGCAAATGAGGGCAAAGATCAACCACATTTCAGAGCTTTAACTGTGATCTGCTCTGAATAAAATCTGTTCTAAATAAAACATTGTGGTTTATTTGAGGCGCTTAAATGGCTTCGTTGTTTTGATTTGTGGTTTATATTTTATCCAGCCTTCCTTTAAACCAAAAAAAAAGGAGGGGAAAAAATCCTTCCAAATCCAGGCAGAGAAAAACATTTAAAAAATGTCCCTGCTGAAGGGGCTGGCAACATTTTAGAGTCCCTACTGTAAGTGTCAACAACTAACCCCCACGTGCCGAAATAAACTACTCAAAACAGCAAAAAGTGAATCAACAGTCTCCCAAAAGGTGTTTGAAAAACTGCAGGAATTCACATTTGTGAAATCTCCGAGGATAAATGAAAACTAGGCCCAGATGGATTCTGCTGTTTTCAGCACTTCTGTGTGGATTTGGGAGGAGAATCTACAGAATGGATTAGGCTTGACGATTAGTCAACATTATCAGCAGTAACCACGTTTCAACCAAAGGTTTAGCACATCAAAATGTTTAGCAATATAGTTGAGGGAAATGCTTATGACTTAAAATTACTTTAGCACTTAAATTGTATACCAATACTTCAAATGTCACAAAAAAATAGTTTGGAAATACAGTTGGTTGAAAAAAGGGTTTTAATTAAAAAATGAATGTCACTTGACAAAATGTGTCCTCATTAATAGTGTTGCTTCTATTAAAAAGCTTTTTTCAAGATTGTTGCTGTTTTTGAAAATGTTTTACTTTTCATGTTACAAAAGAATAAGATGTCCAGTTGTGTCCAGACCCATGGACTTGGCATCGTTTTCTGATTTTTCATTTATTTATTTTCTTATATATAAAAGCAAATATTATTATTATTTTGTGAAATTAGCAATCAGTAAGCTGGCCAGTTCAATTGTCTCATTACTCTCTCCTTTATAAAAAAAGTTTGGGGCACGTATGGGGTGCGAAAGATACAGAATTTGCGATCTATACAAAATTCTGTATGGTAATTGCTTACGGGCCGATTTCTCTTCTCCCAATTGGATGGAAACGAACAGAAGAAAGCAAACATTTTTATACTATGTTGATAACAGAACAGTGCAGTGGATGATGATTATTGTGAACAATAAAATCACATTATTTAAATAAATAAATAAAGGTGACGTGAAATACTACGTGTAGTATGTTCAAATTCACAGTATAAAATTGTAGGTGAAATGTATTCTGAAGTGCACATTCGATGGATACTTTAATATCCCATAAGGCTACAAGATTTGTGAATGGAAGTGACAAACAATCTTGTTATGTGGGATACGTGAAAGATGGAACTGGTGTTCAATGGGAGCACAATGTAGAGGTTGAATTTAAAAGACCAAAAACATGAATGGAATAAGCTGTCATGAAAAGCTGGAGCTATCCAGATAACTTTAAAATAAATGACAGTGTTTACCTAGCTCAAAATTTAAAATGACTGCATAATTTACTGTATTCATTCTCATGTTAGTTGTGTTGTTCCTACTTGTCCGGCATGTCCGAGATGTCCGGCAGAATGACAGCCTCAGTTACTTATTTATTTCATTGTATCTTTTTTCTATACAAAAAAAGTGAATAAAAGAGCCTAAAATTTACTTTTGTGATCAAATACAGAAGTCATACAGAATGCAGTAATTTTCATATGCTTTAGGTAATTCACTTAATGACTTAATACGAATTATGTGATATAAAAATTGTTTGTAAATAGACATTATAGAATTATGTGGCATAATTTTTTTTTGTAAATAGACATAGCTTTTAGCCTAACATGTAGTGAATATATGCAAAAGTTGCCAAAATAGTTGATTAATCATTATAATAATCATTAGATAAATAAACACCCTTTGTCTACTTAATTTCTCAAATTAACAAAGCTTTTATACATCTTATATATTAATATACGGAGCCCCGAACATGACATGCGTGGAAAAATATATTTTACTAATCCATTCCCTCGTTTAAAGTAAATAATGCGCACAAAATAAAAAATATTTTAATCGTTATACTAAATCATGGCCACATTGTGATAATTCGTCCCTTTTTTTGGTCAAATCAAAACGAGGTAAAGAATTAGTACAACGTGGCCACGATTTACTAAAACGAGGAAATAAAATAGTAAATAGGGGACACGACTTACTAAAACGAGAGAACGACACAACTTACTAACTTTATATCTATTTTTGTCCGCATGTCATGTGCGGAGCTTAATCTAAACTAAAGAATGTTGAAAATTACTCACATAGAACTACAATCTAATGAATGAAAACATTAACATATTTGATACATTAGAGCTCATGGCTCTGCAGTGTCTCACCTGACCCTGGGGCACTCCACATCCTCTATAGTGTCTGGCAGGGGATTATGGGCTGTCTCAGGCAGAAACATAGTGAGGACGGCACCTATGAGCGGGCACAGGCCGAATACCACCATGGGGGCGTGATGGCTGATGTTTCTCAAGAGGTAGATGATGGGTGCAATCACTCCACCTGCCCGTGCACACATCGAACCCATACCTATGCCGTTTTGTCTAAGAAAAAGAAAGACATGTTTCTGTATATCACATCTCAACTGAACAACACTAACTGCCAATCACAACATTTGACTATACAGTTATTTTTAGCATGAGTTCAGTTAAACAAACTTGAGAGTGGTGATTCAGTAAAAGGTAAATGGTAAATGGACTGCATTTATATAGCGCTTTCACAGACCCAGTGGCCACCAAAGCGCTAATTAATGGAATGCATAGCTGATATAAAAAATTGGATGACTAGTCATTTCCTACTACTAACACACCACGCTAGCAACTCGCTAGCCTGTTAACGCGCCACCCGTGCGCTCAGTTATTTATTTATTTACTTTTCTCTCGTGTACCCGCGCCTTTGAGTTCATAAAAAGCCCAGGTGAGTAAGAATCAGTCAACAAACACGGTGAGTAATGTCTTGTCCTGTTATTGTCACTCATGTCACATGTTTAGCATTGCCTTCTCTTTCGGCAATATAGGATTTATATGTGATAAATGCAAGGACACAGTCAGGCTGACAGATTTCAGAACTAGAGACACACATCCAAACTTTAATTGAGGATCGTAAGAGTGCTAGAGCTTTAGATACTATTTTGGATGCGCCTAGCATAGTGAACTCTTTACATGATTCGGTTCCGGCTGAATTATTGCCTGTGCAGCAGGCCTTTTCAGGCCTTTTCACAGCAGGCCTGTGAAGCAAAAACCTTTTTGCTGGCTATGATTAAACCGCTTTTAAAAAAAACGCAACTTGATCATACAAAATTAGTCAATTACAGGCCGATCTCGAATCTGCCTTTTCTGTTAAAGATATTAGAAAAAGCAGTATCCTCATAACCGTGTTCCTTTCTTGAAAGAAATGATATATGCGAGGATTTCCAGTCCAAATTTAGACCGTACCATAGCACCGAGACAGCTCTCATCAGAGTTACAAATGATTTCCTCATATCTATTAGTGTTACTTGATCTTAGTGCTGCATTTGACACCATTGACCACAAAATTCTTTTAAATAGACTAGAAACTATGTTGGCATTAGTGGAATTGCACAAGCATGGTTTAAATCATACTTATCTGACCATTATCAGTTTGTAGCAGTAAATGAAGAGATGTCTTATCGATCACAAGTTCAGTATGGCGTACCACAAGGCTCAGTACTAGGACCGCTGCTGTTCACTCTGCATGCTACCATTAGGAGATATCATTAGGAAACATGGCATTCATTTTTACTGTTATCCTGATGATACTCAGCTCTATATTTCTTCAAAACCTAACGAAATTTACCAATGCACAAAATTAATGAATGCATAGCTGATATAAAAAATTGGATGACTGGTAATTTCCTACTACTAAATTCTGAAAAAAACAGAGATTCTAATTATTTAGTGTCTTTGTTTATCCCGAGGTTTTCCCGCAGCCTGCCGGATCCAGGCCGTATCCAGATCTGACTAGGACCTTCGCCTGGACCTGATGAAACTGCAGTGCTGAAGTGCCAACTAGCCTTTCCCTATGGAGGATCCCTTTACCACAGATAAAGCGTTGTGGGTAAATTCGGTTCGCGTACCTACCCCGAAGTGATAAAATAAAATTCTGTATAGAGAAGACAAGTAGTTTGTTTAGGCATGGTTCGTAGGGAATAACAAACCTGCGCACATATATTCAAATGCACATAACTATAGAGTCAATTCTTAAGGTCTATGTGAACGCCATCAGCGTTTATCACAGGTTCGCGTTTAAAGTCTGTTTAGAGAGAACGGCGTCGTCTTAGCGGCCCCTAATTTACCAATTAACAAAATTAACATAATGCATAGCTGATATAAAAAATTGGATGACTAGTAATTTCCTAATACTTTCTAAATTCTGGAAAAAAAAGATATTCTAATTATTGGACAAAAAACTCAACGGAAGTTTTGAATTCGACGGAAGTGAATCAATCAAATCTAACTTTAGCCGGAAAATAACATTATTCAAGAACCGCTATAAAGCCAAAACAATCTCTGTTACCTTAAATGATATGTTGATCTCTGTAAAGCTGCTTTGAAACAATCTATTTTGTTAAAAGCGCTATATAAATGAAGATGACTTGACTTGACTTGACATGACATAAACCATGAGAAACCATTAAAAAAAACAATAGGTTACTGTTCGTAACACCGGTTCTCTGAAACGTCGAGTGGAGAGATCCACCTATGGGGTAGGGGCATCTGTACCTGACCTCCTCAGAAGCATCCAATTGCATCAAGTCGGGCTTGACAGACAGGAGCATGTGCCCAATGCCAGGTAAGGGACAGCCCCTTACCAAAGTGCATAAAGCACATGCTACCTTTCCTCAGTGAGCATATTTGCTTCTTGTGCAGCAAATAGGGTAAGCTTTGTGGATTTTTCCACTCGATGTTTCAGAGAACTGGGGTTACCGAGAGTAACCTATTGTTCTCACTCAACATCTTGTGTTCGACATGTGATAACATGCATTCATGAATAAACCTGACAACACATTAAAATGATGAAATTGTATGGTGAAAGGTGAGGTTACAAATAACATGCTAGTGACCTAAATAAGCTGGGCTAGGCATCCCAGGCTTAAAAAGGGGTAGAGGGTCTAAGAGCACCAGGCTAAGAAGAGTCCACACCCAGGCCAGAATTAGCTACTGGGGTCCTGGTGACATCGAGCCGTAGTATCTGACAAACGTATGGGGAGAGGCCCAGCTTGTAGCGGCACATATGTCAAGCAAGGAAATTCCCTTAAACAGAGCCCAAGAGGTAGCCATGTAGTGGAGGCCCCCTGGAGGCTGCACTCCCTTAGATTCATATGTCAGCGATATAGCTTACACAAGACAATAAGAGAGGCTTGCTTGGAAATGGGGTTCCCTGTGTGTGTTTATGTGTGTGTGTGTATGTGTGTGTGTGACACCCATCCTCAAACCCAGTGTGTTTAAGTGTTACGGACAAGGCCCAGAGGGAAAGCCTGTCTGGATGAAGCTGGTAAATTTCCCTGTTCGCTTGGGACAAAAGGTTCAAGCGCACTGGGAGGGGCCATGGCTGGGCATATCACAGAGGGATAATCTCCGCAAGCCATGATGATTTGAGTCAGGCTTTGTTCTCTCACCTTGGCTAGATTCGGTTTAATTAGGCACAGGGGACGAAATGTGTAGAGCAGCACGTCGGGCCACTGATGGGCCAGTGCGTCCACGCCAAGGAGGGGCATCCTCGAACCATAGCGAGAAGAACATTGGAGAATGGGCATTTTCATGCAAGGCTAAGAGATTGATAAGGATGGGTGTGAAGGGCCCCGGCTGGCATCGTATAATTTCTCAGTTTCTGTTATTTTGTCATTCCTGCAAGACCTTATGGATGATGGAAAATCTTTCTCTACTATCAGGGTCTATTTAACAGCTATCGCTGTATGTTATGTTGGGTTTGACGGCACTACGATGGGGCAACACCACCTTATTCATAGATTTATGAATGGTGCTCGCCATTCTCTTCCAGTCACTAGAAGAGCCGTTCCAGAGTGGCTGGAACGCCCCCCCCACACACACACACACACAAAAACGCCCCCCACACACATAAACACACACAGGGAACCCCATTTCCAAGCAAGGCCCTGGGTTCATCTTCGACAAGAGGTCTGTTCCCCTGTTCAGTATCCCCGGGACATGGGTCGCCCGTAACGACAAAGTGCCACCTGCTCCATATTAACAGTTTGTGAGCTAGAGCATGAAGGTTGGAGGTGCACACCTCACCTTGGCGGTTGATATGTGCTACAGCTGTGTTATTGTCGCAGCATACCAGCTCGTGATTCCCCTGCAAGCTGAGCAGAAAATGATTTAGAGCCTTCCACACAGTGAGGAGCTCCAAATAATTTATATGGGCTGAGTGAAGTGTGCTTGGCCACACACCATTCACTGTTCTGCCTTCCAGGGTGGCAACTTGATCGCCCAGAGGGGGGTCCCATGAGCGTTAAATTCAGGATTCCTCCATTGGTGCGGCGTCACTGTGACAGAGTGACAGAGTGGCACAGATCGCGTTAAGGGCTGAGCTGGAGAGATAAAAACCTGCTTCATGAACGCCCTCATTCTTGAAAGGCCGAGAGGCAGGACCTGGGCAGCAGTAGCCATAAGGCCATAAGGAGAAATGTGCTTTATTTTATCCTCACGCTCTCGCGAGAGACGTGTGCATTGTAATTGAATTCAGCTACAAGCCCAGAAATATATCATTCTGAGCGGGAGTGCGCGAGAGCGAGAGAGAGAGAGAGAGAGAGCGAGAGAGCGTGAGAGAGAGCAAAAGAGAGAGAGAGAGAGAGAGAGAGAGAGAGAGAGAGAGAGAGAGAGAGAGAGAACCTTGGGTTAACATTCTGAAATTGTATTTCCTCAAATGTTTAACACTCTGAAGTCCAGAATAGTCAAGTCATCTTCATTTATATAGCGCTTTTAACAATGTACATGTCAGAATGAGAGTCGTAGATCCAAATTCAAGCAAGCAGTTTATTTGCGACATGCAGAACACCACGTTTAGCAGGCGGGTGACCTGAATGCCACAATCCCAGGAATAGGTACAATACTCAAAACACCACGTTTAACAGACGGATGACCTGAATGCCACAATCCCAGGAATGTAAAGAGTGACAGGAATCAACATAGCGTGGACGCGGACCGTCGGCTGGTTGAAAGGAACTCCAGACGATCTCCAGTAGCCTGGTTGCACAGATGAGATCGAGGAAACAACTCGGCTAGGGAACTCAGACACAGGAACTAGGTGAGAGAACACAAACAAGAGTGACGAACCGACACCAAACATAATTCACTCCAGCAAGATATAGGCAGCTAACAAGCAGAAGTGACTAGCTTCAGCTGAAGGCTGATTGAGTGATCAGCTGGTAACTAGGCAACAAACAAGCACTACACACAGACCCCACACGTGATAGATGAACCGTGATAGCAGATGGTTTCAAATCGGCTTTACAGAGATAAACATAATTTAAGGTAACAGAGATCGTTTTGACTTTATATATGTGCGCAGGTTTGTAATTCCTTACCAACCATGCCTAAACAAATTACTTGTCTTGCCTATAAATTTTGATAAAGAATTTTATTTTATTTTATTACTTCGGGGTAGGTACGCAAACTTAATTTCCCACAACGCTTTATCTGTAGAGTGGTAAAGGGATCCTCCATAGGGAGAGGCTAGTTGGCACTTCAGCACTGCATTGTCATCAGGTCCAGGCAAAGGTCCTTCGTCAGATCTGGATACGACCTGGATCCGGCAGGCTGCGGGAAAACCTCGGGATAAACAAAGACACTAAAATTAGCGTAGATGCTATTCTTCTAATGATGTAACGAGTACATCAGGATTTAAGGGTAGTGTTCCCAGTTCCGGCTGACCTAATCTATGCAGCCTAACATTGAATTATAGAAGTCGATCATGTATTATGTGAATGCTAGGTCAAAGAGATGTGTCTTTAATCTAGCTTTGAACTGACAGAGTGTGTCTGCTTCCCGGACAATGGTAGGAAGACTGTTCCAAAGTTTTGGTGCTAAATAGGAAAAGGATCTACGGATTCTGGATCAGTCGATTCTGATATTATAGGTATTATTAACTGGCAAGAATTTTGAGATCACAATAGACGTGAAGGACTATAATGCGTTAAGAGCTCGCTCAAGTACTGCGGAGCTAAACCATTTAGTGCTTTGTAAGTAATCAGCAATATTTTTAAAATTTATACGATGTTTAATAGGCAGCCAATGCAGTGTTGACAGAACCGGGCTAATATGGTCATACTTCCTGGTTCTTGTAAGAACTCGAGCTGCTGCATTTTGAACTAGCTGTAGTTCAAAGTTTGTTTATTAAGCGTGCATGGCAACCACCCAGTAGAGCATTACAATAATATAGCTTTGAGGTCATGAACACATGACCTAATTGTTTTATACAATTTTTTATATTAGCTTTGCATTCCGTTAATTTTGTGGATTGGTAAGTTTTGTTAGGTTTTGAATACATATGAAGCTGAGTATCATCGGCTTAACAGTGAAAGCTAATTCCATGTTTCCTAATGATATCTCCTAATGGTAGCATGTACAGAGTGAACAGCAGTGGTCCTAGTTCTGAGCCTTGTGGTACGCCATGCTGAACTTTTGATCGATAAGACATCTCTTCATTTACTGCTACAAACTGCTAACGGTCAGGGCCCGGTTCCCCAAAACGTTCTTATTGCTAAGTAGTTCTTAACCTATTCCTTAACCTCTCTCTTAACCTTAGGGCACAATTCGCGACACGTTCGTACGCTAAGTATATCTTCTGTAAGTCACACTTTCGTAAGGTTGGTCTGGACCATTCGTAAGCTCTCTCTTAGCGTTGTTTGAGCTCAAGACGCTAGTCGCCGCCACTGTGCAGCAGTCTTTAGAAATCAGCGCAACGCAGTACAAGTCAAACTATGGTATGTTTACAATGTTGTGGCTCAACAATGTTTTTGTTATGGACATTTTAAGACTAATAATAAAATATGTTTGCAATGGGCACAGGCCTATTTATGAAGTTGACTTTTTTTGGTATCAGAACTAATATGGTGGTAATTAGCCAAGGCTATTTCATAATGTTACTAAAGCGTTTAAATTGGCAATCACTTTTGATAATTAAAATCTGGCAAACAATTTGGCTCTAAATGGCTAAGATATATAAATGGGCAAGCATGGTGGTGTCCAGTAGGCGACCAACTATGGCAGCGATCCAACGCGTCCTTGTATTGAATCAAAGACGGCGCCAGCCGCTTAGCCGTTTAGTCCATGTCAATTTTTTATTCGGCAAAACTTAAGCCCTTTTGACATTTTGCCTGACATGGCTATATTAAAAAAAATTCGCCTCCCAAGACAACTCATTATGCAGCTGCTGGACCTTCTCAGACCTGTGCTTACCACCATATTCTGTATCTAACTCTCTCTCTCTGTTCATGTTGATATGTTTTATTAACCAATGGCCATCAATACCGCACTAAACAGAAGTAACTGCAGCTGCTTGCCAATCAATTCTGATTGTAAAGTACCTTACCATTAATATAAAAGTGTATTACAAAATTTTTGGAAGTCGTTAAACCCATATCAAGAAGCGGCACAAGTGGCACAACGGGAAACGGGTGGATGATTAGCGAGGGATACCCGGTTCGTCTACCCGTCACAACATATCGTGTGAACATATACTGACAATTTGATAATTTAATTAATAGTCTATATTTTACTGATAACTTAAACTATGTTAAAATAAATGTTACTGGAATAATTTGAGGGATGTTTCATTTGCATAGAACGTGTTGTCTTTCTTAACGGCGTAATGCACCTTCGCGTGAAGTGGAAAATCGATTCCTGAGCAATCGATTCCAGCTAAATCACTTGGGACAGCACCTTTGTAAAGTCGAACGTAAGAGGCAGCGTCTTAAGAAGCCTCCTAAGGGACACTTCGGAGAACACACTTAGGAACATAAAAAACTTTGGCAAGATATATCTTTTTGAGTCTTCTTAGCGCGCTAAGAGTGAGCGTTATCGGGGAACCGGGCCCAGATAAGTATGATTTAAACAATGCTAGTGCAATTCCACTAATGCCAACATAGTTTTCTAGTTTATTTAAAAGAATGTTGTGGTCAATGGTGTCAAATGCAGCACTAAGATCAAGTAACACTAATAGAGAGATACAACCACAATCGGATGATGAGAGCAAATAATTTGTGACTCTAATGAGAGCTGTCTCTGTCCTGTGGTACGGTCTAAATCCTGACTGAAAATCCTCGCAGATATCATGGTAACACTTTATTTTGATGGTCCCTTTTGAACATTCTGGTGACTATAAGTAACTTTGCAACTACATGTCAACTAACTCTCATTAGAGGATTAGTGTACTGTCTGCTTAATATCTGATAACTCTTTATTGTGTCGGTCCTCCAACAGACAGTCTACTGACTATAAGTAACTATGCAACTACATGTCAACTTATTCTAACCCTAACCCTACCAGTCTACTAATACTATACTAACACTCTAATGAGAGTTAGTAGACACGTAGGTGCAACGTTACTTATAGTCAACAGAATGTGTTAAAGGGACCATCCAAATGAAGTGAAACCGATATCATTTCTTTCAAGAAAAGAACACAGTTGTGAGGATACTGCTTTTTCTAATATCTTTGACAGAAAAGGCAAATTAGAGACTAATTTTGCATGATCAAGTTGCGTTTTTTAAAAAAGCGGTTTAATCATAGCCAGCTTAAAGATTTTTGGTACATATCCTAGAGACAAAGATGAATTAATGATGATGATCTTTGTCATCTGGAAGCATTTCTTTCAGTAGCTTAGTCAGTATAGGGTCTAACATACAAGTTTGCGATTTAGAGGAATTAACGAGTTTGAAAAATTCTTCCTCTCCTACAGCAACAAATGAATAAAATTTTTCCTCAGGGAGACTACAATGCACTCCCTGATGCAATACTGTAGTAGACGGTTGCATAGTTATAATTTTGTCCCTGATATTATCGATCTTATAAGTGAAGAAGTTCATAAAGTCATTACTGCTGTGTTGCTTGGAAACTTCTGGGCTTGAAGCTTTCTTTTTCGTTAGTTTAGCTACTGTTTCAAATAAATACCTCTAATAGGGTTGAAAAATAAGCAGATCTAGCAGCTTATATAGCCTCTCTGTAAGCAATCGAGCTCTCCTTCCATGAAATCCGAAATACCTCTAGTTTTGTTCTCTTCCAGTTGCGCTCCATTTTTCTGGCTGCTCTCTTAAGGGCCTGAGTGTGCTCGTCGTACCATGCCGTTGGACTATTTTCTTTAATCTTCTTTAAGCACAACAGAGCAACTGTGTCTAAAGTGCTGGAAAAGAGAGAGTTAAACGTTTCTGTTGCAATATCAAGTTCTTCTTAGCTATTCGGGATGCTGAGATGATGAAACTGATTAGGTAGATTATTGATAAAGCAATCTTTAGTGGCAGAAGTTATAGGTCTAACATATTTATAACAAGGAGTCGGCTTTGCAGCCTTGGATAAATGTAATTTACATGAGACTAGATAATGGTCTGAGATGTCATCTCTCTGCTGCAGAATTTCAACAGCATCAACATCTATTCCATGTGATAATATTAGATCTAAAGTATGATTATGACAATGAGTGGGTCCTGACGCGTGTTGTCAACTCCAATTGAATGTCTTTAAATGCCAATCCCAATGCATCTTTTTCATTATCTATGTGTATATTAAAACCACCAACAATTACTACTTTATCTGCAGCCAATACTAATTCTGATAGAAAGTCCGCAAATTCTTTGATAAAATCTTTATGGTGCCCTGGTGGCCATCCAAAATAGTATCTAAAGCTCTAGCTGACAGATAGACTCCGTCTTTTGAACAGGGAATATGAAGCTGGGCTGGTAGTTTTGCCGCGGGATATTATAGCCCTGCCTGGATTATGGAAATGGAATCCAGAAGCAGGGGGTTTAGGTGGCCACAAAGAGGGCGTCTGGTGTGGCACAGGCTTACTAGGTCACCAAGGTCAGATAAATCCCATCACATAGAGCCTCTTTCACCTAGATATCATCATATAGAGTCTATTTCTGTTCCCTAATTTGGAAATCCAAAAAACGTCAGGTTAAAAATGTAATTGATGTTCAACAAATAAAAAACAGATATAATACAGATGATCAAATGATAAAGCTTGGGTTGCTGAATATTTGATCCCTTGCTTCAAAATCGCTCATAGTTAATGATGTGATTTCAGATTATAATCTAGATGTGCTGTGTTTGACAGAAACCTGGCTAAAACCAAACGATTACATTACTTTAAATGAGTCCACCCCACAAGATTAGAGTTATAAACATGAACCTCGTCTGAAACGCAAAGAGGGAGGTGTTGCTGTAATTTATAGTAATATTTTCAAAACCACTAAGAAATCTATAAATATAAATCTATAAATATAATTTTAAATATACTTCTTTTGAAGTGTTGGTGCTTAATGTAAAAAGATATAGTGTAAACGATAAATCACGTTTGAGAATTCTGCTGGCTATTGTATACAGGCCACCAGGGCACCATACAGATTTTATAAAATAATTTGCAGAATTAGTATTGGCTGCATATAAAGTAATTTACATGCAGATAATGAAAAAGATGCATTGGGATTGGCATTTAAAGACATTCTTAACTCTATTGGAGTTAGACAACACGTGTCAGGACCTACTCATTGTTGTAATCATACTCTAGATCTAATATTATCACATGGAATAGATGTTGATGCTGTTGAAATTCTGCAGAAGAGCGATGATATCTCATATCATTATCTAGTCTCATGTAAATTACATTTAGCCAAGGCTGCAAAGCCGACTCCGTGTTATAAATATGTTAGACCTATAACTTCTGCCACTAAAGATTGCTTTATCAATAATCTTCCTAATCAGTTTCATCATCCCGGATAGCTTAGAAGAACTTGATATTGCAACTTAACCTTTTAACTCTCTCTTTTCCAGCACTTTAGACGCAGTTGCTCAGTTGCGCTTAAAGAAGATTAAAGAAAATAGTCCAACAGCATGGTACAATGAGCACACAAAGGCCCTTAAGAGAGAAGCCAGAAAAATGGAGCGCAACTGGAAAAAAACAAAACTGGAGGTATTTCAGATTTCATGGAAGGAGAGCTCGATTGCTTACAGAGAGGCTTTAAAAGCTGCTAGATGATCTTATTTTTCAACCCTATTAGAAGAAAATAAACGTAATCCTAGGTATTTATTTGAAACAGTGGCTAAACTAACGAAAAAGAAAGCTTCAAGTCCAGAAGTGTCCGAGCAACACAGCAGTAATGACTTTATGAACTTCTTCACTTATAAGATTGATAATATCAGGGACAAAATTCTAACTATGCAACCGTCTACTACAGTATCGTATCAGGGAGAGCATTGTAGTCTACCTGAGGAAAAATTTGATTCATTTGTTGCTATAGGAGAGGAAGAATTTTGCAAACTCGTTAATTCCTCTAAATTGACAACCTGTATGTTAGACCCTATACCGACTAAGCTACTGAAAGAAATGCTTCCAGATGACAAAGATGACAAAGAGGTCATAGATCCTCTTCTTATATCATTAGTTTGTCTTTGTCTCTAGCATACGTACCAAAAACCTTTACGCTGGCTATGATAAGACCGCTTGTTAAAAAAACGCAACTGGATCCTTCAGAATTAGTCAATTACAGACCGATCTCAAATCTGCCTTTTCTGTCAAAGATACTAGAAAAAGCAGTATCCTCACAACTGTGTTCCTTTCTTGAAAGAAATGACATCTGTGAGGATTTTCAGTCCGTACCATAGTACAGAGACAGCTCTCATCAGAGTCACAAATGATTTGCTTTTATCATCCGATCGTGGTTGTATCTCTCTATTAGTGTTACTTGATCTTAGTGCTGCATTTGACACAATTGACCACAACATTCTTTTAAATAGACTAGAAAACTATGTTGGCATTAGTGGAATTGCACTAGCATGGTTTAAATCATACTTATCTGACCGTTATCTGACCGAAAGTCAAGTGTATTTATATAGCGCTTTTCACAATATAAATTGCATCAAAGCAGCTTCACAGTATCAATCAAATAACATAACAATGTTTGTTTCTTAGTGGAAAAAACATCCACGTTTGGTAGGGCTGATCATATTAATGCTTGGTTAATTCATTTGAATATCCCCAACTGAGCAAGCTAAAGGCAAAGAAAGCATAATCAATCATTAATTCTAGGAAATATATTATCTTCCTGGTCAAGAAAGAATAACCTTTTCAGTTAAAGTAAATCCAGTTCTAGCAGGGTAATAGTATAGGTAGCTAGATCAAGATGTTTAGGTGATTTTTGCATATGTGGCTAACACAGAGACAATAAAAGCGTGAATATAATGGTTTAATAAATGAAACTACGGTAGGCTACACACACAACTAAACTAAACACAGAGTATATACAGAATCAAGAAAGTAAAGAAAAGTGAAGAAAGAGAGACAGAAGAAAAGAGAATGGCAAGATTACAATCAGATAACCACAACCTATGAGAAACGTCGGAGAATCAGGGTCACCTTAAAGGGCACATTAACTTAGAAACGCATCTAACGGTTTGCGAACAGGTACTTGCATTGACTTTGGTTGCTGAACAAGTCCAGATGCAGGAGATTCTTGAGATTCTTGATGATTTCGCCAGGAGTGCGCTGAAGCGTTCGTTTTGGGTTCTTGGGTTGGTCCACGTTGAATCCAAAGAAGTTAACTTCAAGATGAATTGCCAGAAGAAGACAGGAGGATGTTGTCTCAAAGAGATTGAGCAAAGATCTGACCTAATCAGATACTCTTAAAGGTTGTATCCGTTCACACCCATTTGTTGAGGTGACCAATCTAAGATGACCTGGAGAAAGTCTTTGTTCCATCTTATCTCCATTTGCATGTTCATGCTGTCTATAGTCTCTATAGTCTTTGACCAAATGGCTCGTGCCTTCTGGTCTGCTGTGCTATTTGTCAGGGTTGCAGACACACAGTCTCTTGCTGAGATCGTTCAGGTGAGCAGAGGTGATAACGGTCTTTGAAGAGGACTGTTTTGAGGGCCGATGACAACAGGGGAGATGGGGAAGGTTTAATGATGACAAGGGCATTTTGATTAAGGCCATTTGTTACATTCCAGAGGTTGTAAAAACTGAAAAACTACGAAAAGGTAGCGCATACTTTATGCATTTAGGTACACGCTCCTGTCTGTCAAATCAGAGGTCAGGTACAGAAGCCCTTCTGGAAATCTTGAACACGAGATGAGAACCTTTCATTTCACCCCTTATTTAAGTCAACTGCTCGTTCACGTATATGCTCGTATCAGCAGCTCATTGGTTATTCTCTGACATATCTGTGTCAGAACTGTTTCCTCAGTTCTGTGTACTGGTGACTTGATTATTATTTGGTCAGATTTGGTGAACTGGTTCAGCCAGTTCAATAAAAAGAACCAGTTCAAAAGAATGATTATTAATTTGTTATGTGGTGACATGTTAATATGTGGCTTATTTCACACAGCAACCTCAGACATGCAACTGCAACAGCAGGCTTGTGTTGTACTTTCATACGGAAAGTGTGTCTATTTAAAAACGGTGTGGGTAATGCCTTTTAGTATTTAGTATTTCTTTTGATATTTGAACATAAATTATTAAATTGGGTTATAGTTTATTTTGATAGCCTACTATAGACATTCTTATAATTATAAATAACTTTGAAACTACATGTCAACCAACTCTAACTCAACTAACGACTAATCTCCTGTGCTTATCTTTTCGGTAGAACTGATTTATTACGAACGCTGTCTATATAGAGAGTGTAAACAGCTTAAACAAGCCTAAGAGGGTTTGCTGATCTTAGATGGTTTATTTCATCTTGGCCAAGCTGGTGTTTATCTTATTTACCTCTCAGCTTGATCAGGTGAAAATTGCCCAAAACTCTTGTAATGAGTTAACAGAACTGTAAAACAGAACTAACTTCGCCTAGGAGAACAACAGAGAGTTCAGCAGAGAGTGAGCAGTATACAATGCGGTAACTCACTAGTTTTTTGGAACAGTTCAGATTACAGGACCTAACGATTATACAGTCTGCATTAATGACTGAATTCTAATACTGTCCAAGTTTTTAACATTTTTCATATTTAAAGAAAGCCAAGCAGCTTTGAGTATAAAGTTATTACACTTTATGAAACACTTGCCCTTGCTCACCTGATGACTGTTGGGAAGACCTCTGCTGAGTAAATGTACACAATGGACAGTGATGCTGTGATGCCAAACTTGCCCACCATGGCAAGTACAGTGCGAACAATGGACAGATCTATGAGAACAGAAATTAAGGATGGGTGAGATTTGTTATGAAAGAAAGAGATGGTCTTGTTTCACAACACCTGATTGCCTGGAGGGGAAGGTTACCCACACTAATCTTTATTTTGAATCCTTATTTCAAATATGGTATGATTTTTTTTCTACAAATTATATATTTATCTACAAAACAGTTTGCGCAAGTCCCGTTTTTAAATGTGGCCCACAATTCTCCAGGCTTCTGCTCCATCAACAGTAGTAAACAATGGCATGATCACTGAGGAGCTATGATCTCATTTTATCAAATGGAGACTGTGATGTGTTTATTGGAGGTAATTATTGTGTATCAAGTAAAACCAATGGTAACTCAACCACACTGTTGTTTTGCATGCCAACATCTTTGGGGTATCTTTATTTTTCCAGAGCGTTGGCAAGAAACCACAAACTTTAAGAAAATGACGTTTTTAAATGTGAAATGTTGTGAATTTTTAGATACAGTATCTTAAAGTGCCTATAGAGAAACAATAAGCATGCTCCCCTTTTCTTTCCACCAACAGTGTGCCAGAACTGGTGCTCAAGCTGTAACTGTTTCTAAAACAGAAAAGGTGGTAGAGAAAACCAGGAAACACTCAAATCAGGAAACACTAATGCCAAAGGCACAATGTCTGTAACCAACTAAAGTCTTCAGAAGTACTGATACTAAACAAATATAACTGGCACAAAATTCGATCAATTATAACAACCAGTGAAAAAGGGGACATTTATGGTCCAAGTGATTTTAGAATTCTAGTTAAGTAAAGGTTTGGTTTTTCACCTACCATCTGGAATGAATATGGTTAGAAGGCAGGCCAAGCCACCTACTGCCAAGAATGCTAACTGGGATATCCTGCGTGAGCGGTTTAGGGTGAAGAGAGTAATGGTACGTGCTGGCATCTCCACCAAGCCAAAGATCATCTGTGTCAGGTAGATATTCATACCAAAGTCTGAAATATTGAGTGACAGCCCATAGTACACCAGGACGTTCACAAACCTGTAACAAATAAAATCAGCATAATCAAAAGCCACCATCTTGTGAAGCAGGAATATAGGTCATTCCTGTGATAAAGTACCCTCTGTAAGTTCTAAAAATGAATAAGGGAAAGAACCAATTTCAGAACTATGGCAGAAGGTTTTATTATTATTAATAGTATCATCATTATTATGAAACATAAAAGAGAAACAAGCCAATCTTAGGGAAATAAGAGCCACCGCAGGAAATGCTGGAATATATGACTTAATTAGAGTATTACCAAAACCACACCCCCGCAAAAGCCCTGCAGTTTCTTCCACTCCGTTTGTGAACAGTACACTATAGTGTTTTGATATGAGGTTTTCTGTACTGTTATTTATTTATTTAGAGGTAGTTGTACAACTGGGCCTTTTTCCTTTTAGACTGAGAGTTTCAGAGTCATCCCTTCACAAGTAATTTGCAGGTCCAGTGAAGACTAGATGTTGTTGTTAGCTGGCTGCTTATCTCTTAAGCCCCGCTCACATCATCCACACAGCAAACAGATATCATTCTGTTTATTCTAAGTGTGCTCTGCAGTTTTGTCATCTGCCGCTTTAAAATGCTCGAGCTCTTTACAGTTTGGTGAATTCTGATTAAGTTGGGTAGTTTACAGTTAACTGTGCATTTTTACCACAAGTAGAAGAGAATGAGGGACTGCTTCCTCATTCTGGGCGTTCGGACCAGATCGATGACAGTGTACTTCCTCAGGTCTTGCATTTTCTCGGAGTTTTTAGCGCTCTGCAAAACAAAAAAAAAACCATTTTAACTTAAGGAATTCTTAAACTACATACCTCCATAGTTCAAGTTGGAGACTATTTTAAATGTTTCTTTCTGAAGAGAATAGTAACTCTGTTACATGCCAGATAAAATGCAAATACAACTCTATTTAGCTCCATAATAGGTAGGTTCATCCATAAAAGAAAATTCGGTCACACTTTATATAAGGTGTCTTTAACTTTGTACTTATATCAAAAGATAAGTACAATGTATGTAGTTTTGATTTATTGCAAAAAGGATACAGGTAAGGTTAGGGACAGGTTTAGTGGTATGGGTCATAGACTGTAAAAAAGATGGACCCTTTGCTCTTTTCCATTGGAGAGAAATGAAGCTGCCAGTGTCCCGATATGGCGCTGACATCTTGAGACTTGAGTCTGCGCAGTTGCGTTTTTGGGACCAGACCTGCGCAGTAGTGAGCAAGAAGTAAAGCCGCGAAATCAACGCCCCGCCCTCACTCTCGCTTAATCAATTGCGAGCACACGGCCCTGCACTTTTCTTAAGTGGCCTCTGTCTGCTCCTTTCATCTCCAATTTTGATGTCTGCTGATTGCAGAAATTTAGATATTAAATTTAAAGCTCCAATCTCCTCAGTCCTCCGAAGATCCCTAAAAAAAGTCTGTTGGTGCTTCAATGACTACTTCGCTCAGAGAACCTGTCAATCACAGCTGTCAATCATGATGTCACAGCACCGTTTTTATAGCATCAAATAACTAACTAAAAACAAACTTATTTTAAAAACAAACGCTTGAAATTACATCAACATGATATAAACTATATCTTAACTGTAAATGACAGAAACTATCTTTGGAAAAAAGATATATGAAGTGTAATTTAATTGTTTAATTGGTCTCACGTCCCGTTGAATAACATGGGGAGGCGGGGTTTATGACATGTACTAGACGTTTTGGCTTCACTTTTGAGGGCTTGCGCAGCAACGCTTGGTATGGGTAGGTTTAAGGGTGGGTTAAGGTGTAAGGGAAGGGTTAACAGTGTAAATTTAGATGCAATTACTGAAATTAATTAAAGATACAGTGGGGGAAATAATTATTTGATCCCCTAGTGATTTTGTAAGTTCGCCCACTTACAAAGAAATTAAGGGTTTATAATTTTTATAGTAGATGTTTATTTTAACGGATAGAGACAGCATATCAACAAAAAAATCCAGAAAAAAACACATTATATAAAGGTTATAAATTGATTTGCATTTCAGTAAGTGAAATAAGTATTTGATCCCCAAGCAAAACATTCCTTAGTACTTGGTGGAGAAACCTTTATTGGCAAGCACAGAGGTAATATGTTTCTTGTAGTTGGTCAGCAGGTTTGTACACATCTCAGGAGGGATTTTGGTCCACTCTTTATAGGTACTCTAAAAATCCTTAAGGTTTCTAGGCTGTCGCTTTGCAACTCAACGTTTCAGCTCCCTCAACAGATTTTCTATAGAATTAAGGTCTGGAGACTGGCTAGGGCACTCCAAGACCTTAATGTGCTTCTTCTTGAGCCACTCCTTTGTTGCCTTGGCGGTATGTTTTGGGTCATTGTCATGCTGGAAGATACATCCACGACCCATCTTCAGTGTTCTGGCTGAAGGACGGATGTTCTCGTCCAAGATTTGACGGTACATGGCCCCGTCCATCAGCCCCTCAATACAGTGAGGTCATCCTGTACCCTTAGCAGAGAAACAGCCCCAGAGCATAATGTTTTCACCTCCGTGCTTGACTGTAGGGATGGTGTTCTTGGGGTCATAGTCAGCATTTCTCTTCCTCCAAACACGGCGAGTTGAGACCAAAATTGAGCTGTTTGGCATGATCTGACCACAGCACTTTCTCCCAAGCCTTCTCTGAATCATTAGATTAGACTAGCAAACTTCAGACAGGCCTGAACATGTGCCTTCTTGAGCAGGGGGACCTTGAGTGTGCTGCAGGATTTTAATCCATTGTGGTGTAGTGTGTTACCAATGGTTTGCTTGGTGACTGTGCTACCAACTGCCTTGAGATCATTAACTAGCTCCTTCCGTGTAATTCAGGGCTGATCCCTCATCTTTTTCATGATCATCATTACCCCATGAGGAGAACTCTTGCATGGAGCTACAGACCGAGGGCGATTGATTTTTCATTTTGTATTTCTTCCATTTCTGAATAATCACACCAACAAAAGTCTCCTTCTCACAAAGCTTCTTGCTGATGGTCTTGTAGCCCATTCCAGCCTTGTACAGGTGTACAATCTGGTCCCTGACGTTTGACAGCTCTTTGGTATAGCCCATGGTTGGAATGGAAGATACAGACTCTGTGGACAGGTTCCACTGACATTAGGACATTAGGAGTACTTTCTTAAAGTGACAGGACTAATCGGTGTTGGGCACATGGGCACATAACCAATCTTTGGGAGGCAGAATTCTTGCTGGTTGGTAGGAGATCAAATACTTATTTCACTCAATCAAATGTTAATCAATTTACAACCTTTATATAATATGTTTTTTCTGGATTTTTTTGGTTTATATTCTGTCTCTATCCGTTAAAATAAACCTACCATAAACATTTAACACCCTTCATTTCTTTGTAAGTGGACGAACTTACAAAATCAGCAGGGTTTGGAAATTTTTCCCCCACTGTATAATTACAAGCAGGTAATTATAATAATATATAAGTACAATGTAAAAATATGTATACACACAATAAGTGCATTGTATCAAATGATTACTCTAAATGTTATAAAGACATCTAATATAGAGTGGGACTGAAAATTATTCTACTATTTACTCACCCTCATATTGTTCCAAACCTGTATGCCATTGTACCCCAGTGGAATACAAAACTACTCATCACTCTTCAATTCAGTTGCAATGAATGTGAACTGAATGTGTCACACAACACAAATGGACACAAATGCAATATAGAAATATATCATAAAAGCAGTCCTTAGTCCACTATATAGTAACTCTTCTGAAGCCACATGATTTGTGTGAGAAACAGACCAAAATGGTTGTCATTCATTTGCAATATTTATCTCCAATGACCTCCTAAAGCCTACTAAACATTGCACATTTTTTTGGAATCCTTGGCAGCTGGTCACACACCAGACGAAAACTCACAGGTATTGCACACCAGATGTCTCATTCAATATTCACAATCTCAAATTTACAGTGGCAGTCGAAAACTGTAAATCTAATCGCCATACAGGCAAAACTTCACTTCAAAAATTAGAAAAGTGGTGTCAAATGTTAGGTTGGTGGTGGGTTAGGCATTTGTCATCTCTGCCCTAACTTCCGGACTTCTCCAATCACTCTGCTTAAACCCTGCCCCTTTCCAAATATCGACTGTAAGCTTACATTCAGATCTCCGTCCATCCAATCAGCAACTTTTTTAATAATCTGTTTCACTCTGAAATATATCTGTCACAGAATGGAAGAAAAGATCTGTCGCTACATAGTTATTGCACATTTGGGATGTTTCCCTTGTTGGACATACCCAGTTCTAATCAGCTCATAAATTCATTCAGTTTTGTTAAATAAGGGAGATCTAAAATGATCAATGCTGGGGAAGGTCGTAGGAGGATTTGAAAACCCTGGCTATAGGATGCATTTGTGTGTTTTTTTAACTTCATGGGATTAGAAGTGACATAAGTGAATGAATGATGACAAATTATTATTCTTTTAAGATTTTTTTCAGCGAGATTTTCAAGCTAAACCTAACCCAATGTTGTGTTGTGCCAATGGGCACATAACAGCAGTGCCTGAAGCAGAGGAGGAGTGAAGTGATGCTTTAAATCTTCTTTGAAAACAAGTTTTGATACAAACTTTGGTTTGTTCACTTTACATGTGAGTAATAGTCAAATAGTACGGAGTCCCTAAAGGGACAAGGTGGTGGGAAAAATTTGGGATGGGTGAAAAAAATATTTTTCAAATCTTTTGCGTTCCCTCTCAAAACTTTTGCCTTCCCGCAAGAAACTTTGTGTTCCCTTGCAAAACGTTTGCGTTCCCTCGCTGAGATATTTACATTCTCCCGCAAACCTTTTGCATTCCCTCGCAAAACGTTTGCGTTCCCTCGCAAAGATATTTGCGTTCTCTAACAAAACCTGTTGTGAGCTCAGACAAACACTTTCTGTTTAATGTCCCGCTAGCAGTGTTTCAGACAGCTCTGTACATTAATAATGGAGCGTGTCATAGTGTTTGAACTTGGACTCAAAAATGAAGAAATGCGGCCAGTGAGTGCTTGGGAGTTCAGTAAAGTTAACAATATATTCACAGATTCAAACTTCCCGGATCAATAACTCGTAAGCTTAACGTTATTAAAACAAAAAAAGTCACATATTTACAATCATATTAACGTAGACAAAGAGATACAACCCAATTTTCATCAAAACAAGCTTTATAATATAAATTGATCTCTATGAGCAGGCGGAAGTCAAGTCCGAATAAGGGACATCTCTCAAGATCTCAGCAGAGGAGGATTAAACAACTCCACAAACAGCATTGCCAGTTTCACTTATTAATAACCAGATTTACTTTATTTCTGCCAGACTTCTACAAAAGTTGTTATTGAGAATTAACAGGGGTTTAACTCTAATTTGTTTCATTTGAAGTCTCCATAACACTAATTTGTGTTTCCATTAGTTGGGCTCTTAACTCTTATTATATCTTTTGTCTTGTTTGGCTGATGTTACAGTGTGTTAGTTAAACACATTTGCAGTAGCAAAGAAAGCTAAAATGAAATGAGATCAGGTGATGGTGGTTACCTGTTGATGGTTTTATAATCATCATTAAATAGACTGATTCACTGATGTCATTTGAATCTAACAATTAATTATGTTGTTCCATTAATACATTCACATTATAAAACCTGTGTTACTACAGCAATCGTATAGAAATTTTTAACAAACATGAGGACAATAGTTTTACCTATCTCAACAATGGTGACAATCAACAAAATTTTCAGATAATCAGATCACAAAAAAGCTACTAAATTTCACAACAAAACCAACAGCAAAAAATATAAGGAAATATTTAGAATTAAACTAAATAATAGGACAATAGGACATATGTATTCATGCTGCAATGCATGATGGGAGTTTTGTATTATGCTGGTACCCAGCATGCATTAAAGCAAGGTACATTTGATTGTCACTATTGTTGAGATTCATATGCTGATTGTTGATATTGTAACGGTCACCAGCTGGAGTGCCCTTGAGAGCCACCAGAGGAGACTCCAGATAAGACTATTATCACTCACAAACTACATTTCCCATAACTCACTGCCTGGACTCACCATCACTTATCACTGATCACATTCACCTGTACCTCATTCACTGATTGCATTCACCTGTGTCTCATCATCCTGTTAGTCTGTCTATATATGCCATGTTCATTCAGTCAATCACCGTTAAGTCTTGTTTAAGTGTTACACTGCATTTCTGAGCATTCGTATGGTTTTCTTGTCTCTTGGTTTTGGATATCTTGCTCTGTTCCCTGGATTACTCTCTTGCCTCTGGTCCCTGCCTGTTTTGTTTGTTTCTTTGTTTATCTGTTTTGGACTGCCTGTCTGTGTATGACCCTTGCCTGTACATTGGATTACGCCTCTGGATTGCCCTCAAATAAAGCTGTGTTTGGATCTCAACCCTCTTCTCAGAGTAGTTCGTAACAGATATCTGTGTGTGTCATTAAAATCTTCTAACTGATTTTTTTATAATACTGCTGGATCTCATGCAGCACAAAGTTTGTAACATAAATATATTCAAATGACATAATCAGGTAATTTTATGACGATTATAAATCCATCAACAGAACCATCATCACTTGATAGCAGTTAATTTTAGCTACTGCAAATGTGTCTGACATACACACTGTCACAGCAGGCAAAAAAGACAAAAGATATAATAAGAGTTAAGAGCCCAACTAATTGAATCACTTTTATGGTGACTGTTATGTGTAAATTAAACACATTAGAGTTAAACCCCTTTCTGTAAAAAAATTCTGTATATGTCTGACAGAAATAAAGTCAGTCTGGTTTGTCATAAGTGAAGCTGGTAATGCTGTTTGTGGAGTTGTTTAATCCTCCTCTGCTGAGAGCCTCAGATATTTAATGTTTTCTTTTATCTTCAGTTTATTTAATCTAAGGCTGTAGCTGAAGTCAGTTGTAGTTCTTGTGTTTCTGCTTGTCTCTTTTTCTGTTCTCTCCTTTCCTTCAGTGATTCTGCTTGTTGGAGATGACTCCATATTTAACATACACCGATTTTGTAGCTCAGATAAGGTCCAGTACTGCTTTATTTATTTGCTCTTGGCTGACATGTGGCTTTGCTATGGCTTGCTTGTGGCCCAGATCTGGCAAACAGGACTGAGCTACCCAAGGGTCGTCATTCCACGCTGCATGAGGGCCAGATCATCTTTCCACTTGTGCCAAAGGTGGGCCGGATCTGGGCCATCACAATGTTGTTATGTGGGGATTTTGCGAGGGAACTCAAAAATATATTTTCTCCCATGCCAAATTTTTTACACCACCTTTAGGGACTGTGTAAAATAGTGATGTCAGTATAGTCAAAAATCTGACTAGTGAGAAGAGTATGCCACACCTGACAGAGTTCAAAGTCGTTGTCCACCAGAGGTTTTCCATTAATAAGTGCCGCCTTGCGAATTAGATCCAATGCCTCTTCATGCTTCTTATTGGCCATTAACCAACGGGCAGACTTAGGAAGAACCCTGAGAATATGAAAAAAAAACCATGAATAACAAGAACAAATGTACACATGCAAGAACATAGGCTCCAGTTGCCTCAAAAGTACCTGCACAATTGTGGACACCTAAGTCTCATGTCATGACATAAGATACATTTATAAACAGTGTTGGGGGCAACTCAAGTAACTTTAGTTACATAATCAGATTACTTTTTCTAGTAACTAGTAAAGTAACGCATTACTTTTAAAATTTACAATAAAATATCTGAGTTACTTTTTCAAATAAGTAACGTCTCGGTTACGTATGTAACCCTCGTTCCCTGAGTAGGGAACGCAGACGTTACGTCGAATGACGACGAAATGGGGTTTCACTTAGAAAGCCTATCAACTTTGAGTATTATAAAACGAGCCAATGGCAAAGAAATGGCATGGGTCTGCGGAATTTGCATAGCGTAACTCCGCCCCATCTCGTTTCTATAAAAAGAGGACGCCGGCAACATGCAGATATTTTTCTTCGCTGAGGAAAAGAGACTGAACTCAGGCAATTCCCGCGGTACAGCGGAGGTGGCAGGGAGACGTACGTAACCGAGACGTTCCCTTTCGTAGTCACTTTGAGTTACGTCGAATGACGACGAAATGGGGTTCCCAGTCTAATCACGCCACTCGGCTGTCTTCCAGTGCCCTGCGTAAGTCTGAGATCCCTGTCGTGAGACTAGCACGGATGAAGGACATCTACTTAACAGGAATACAAAGGTACACTGGGAAGCATATCTCAGTAGAAATATGCAATCAGTGCCAGCCCGAAGGGGGCAAGGTGGCTTGCCAAGGGAAAGACACATGCTCAGAGAGGCTTACAGTGGAAATACACATGTAGGGGTCATCGGAGGGGAACCATGCACACGGAGGCACCCAGCCGACGCGAAAGCTGCCGCAGGCATAGACTCTGGCGTTGACGTCAGCAGTGCTGGAGGAACTCAGGGCTTACGGGGAAGCTCACCTGAGGAAAGTATCGCACGTATCCAGTCCGTGGAGTGGAATGGCGAGCAAGAGAAGACACCTGAGCGAGTCCAGTTACCGGCTAGTTGAAGCGAGTACACGAGAGGACACTGGCTCTACTCTGAGATTATAGAATCTCTCGAAAGTGTTGGGTGTTGCCCAGCCTTCAGCTCTGTTAGCGAGGCGCCATGCGCTAGAGCCCAAGAAGAGGCCACATTCCGGGTGGAGTGTGCCTTCACACCAAAGGGGCATGGTCGACCTTGCTGCTGGTAAGCCAAAGCAATGGCGTCCACTATCCAGCTTACGTAGACAGAACGCAGTGTTTCAGAACCTCAGACCAGCTCTTTGTCTGTTATGGTGGGAAGCTGAAGGGAAAGGCTCTCTCCAAGCAATGGCGTCCACTATCCAGTGAGACAACATTTGCTTGGAGAGAGCCTTTCCCTTCAGCTTCCCACCATAACAGACAAAGAGCTGGTATGAGGTCCTGAAACACTGCGTTCTGTCTACGTAAGCATGGAGGGCGCGTACTGGACAGAGAAGTGCCAAGGCTGGGTCTGCCTCCTCCAGGGGCAGCGCTTGCAGGTTCACCACCTGATCTCGGAAGGGAGTGGTGGGAACATTGGGCACATATCCAGGCCGGGGTCTCAGGATCACCTTGAGAGTAGGCCGGCCCAGAACTCCAGGCACACTTCGTCAATGGAAAATGCGTGCAGGTCCCCTACCCTCTTAATGGAGGCCAATGCAACCAGGAGAGCTGTCTTAACTGACAGGAACTTAAGCTCCACTGATTGCAGAGGCTCAAACGGAGCACTCTGCAGGGCAGTTAAAACCACTGAGAGGTCCCAAGAGGGAACGAGAGGAGGGCGAGGAGGATTCAGTCTCCTCGCTCCTCTCAGGAACCTGATGATCAGGTCATGCTTTCCCACGGACTTACCCTCAACTGCGTCATGATGTGTGGCGATAGCGGCAACGTACACTTTCAGGGTGGAGGGAGACAGCCTTCGCTCCAATCCATCCTGCAGGAAGGAAAGCACAACACTGATCGAGCATTTTCTGGGGTCTTCTCGGCGAGAAGAGCACCAGTTGACGAAGAGGTTCCATTTCAACGAATAGGCATGTCTCGTGGACGATGCTCTAGCAGAAGTGATGGTAGCCACCACCGTAGGTGGTAAGGTACTCAAACCTACCTCGTCGCATGCAGGAGCCACACGTGGAGGTTCCAAAGATCGGGACGAGGGTGCCATAGGGTGCCCCGTCTCTGAGAAAGAAGGTCTTTCTCAGAGGAATTGGCCAGGGAGGTGCTGTCGCGAGGAGTACAAGTTTGGAGAACCAGGTCCGGTTGGGCCAATGAGGCACAACCAAAATGACCTGCTCCTAGTCCTCCCTGATCTTGCACAGGGTCTGTGCAAGAAGGGTCACTGGGGGAAACGCATACTTGCGGAGGAATACCAGAAAAGTGAGGTTCGACCACGGGGTGAAGGTCTGGAAACGCATACTTGCGGAGGAATACCAGAAAAGTGAGGTTCGACCACGGGGTGAAGGTCTGACGGCAGGTCGGAGTAACTGGTACTCGGAACGTGCCTTGTTGCCATGCCTTCCTCGGGACTCAATCGCGAAGCCAGAGCTGAAGTGGTGTCATATGAAGCAAACCGAGTGGCGTTGCTGTGGCTGCAGATGCCATATGCCCCAGAAGCCTCTTTAAGTATTTCAGTGGAACCACACTCTTGCCCTCGAACTGTCTAAGGCAAGTCAGCAGTGACTGCACGCGCTCGCTCGTAAGCTGCGCGCACATGGTGACCGAGTCAATTTCCATACCGAGAAAAGCGATTCTCTGCAAGGGGAAAAGTTTGCTCTTCTCCCAGTTGACCCTAAGGCCCAAACGGGCTAGGTGCCAGAGCACAAGGTCCCTGTGTTCACAAGCCTGGTCTCGAGAGTAAGCTTGGATCAGCCAGTCGTCGAGATAGTTCAGGATGTGAACCCCGTGCTGCCGTAGCGGAACAAGGGCTGCCTCAACGACCTTCGTGAAGACGCGAGGAGACAGGGCTAACCCGAATGGGAGAACCGCGTACTGGTACGCCTGCCCCTCGAAAGCAAACCGTAGAAACGGTGTGTGTCGAGGAAAAATGGAGACATGAATGTAGGCGTCCTTCAGGTCGATTGCTGCAAACCAATCCTGCGGCTGCACACACTGGAAAATGCGTTTGGCCGAGAGCATCTTGAACGGAAGCCTGAGAAGGAAATGGTTCAAGACGCGCAGGTCCAGGATTGGCCGTAACCCAAGCGGGGAGGAGATCGCGCAAACTGAATCACGTAGCCGAGTCTGATGGTTCTCGCGACCCAGCGGGACAGATTGGGAAGAGACCAGCGGAAGACATCTTTCACAGTTTTGTTGGAAAGATGTATCGCGCGTGCAGCTCAAATTAGAGAAGATTAAACCCTGCAGGTGCTGAAGCGACCAGGGAGAAACAAGACTGGTAATCACTGCACAGATCAGCAGGCAATGTGAATCTCGCTGGAATTCGCCGTCACACCAACACCTGGAGAGTAGCTCGTCTCGAAGAGTGAAAACTCAGAATGGCTTGTGGAGTAAAGAATACACTTGGCTCCAAAGCGAAAACATATCTGTTGCCGGTGTCCTCCTTTTATACCCACGAGGTAGGGCGGAGTTACCCTATGAAAATTCCGCAGACCTATGGCATTTCTTTGCCATTGGCTCGTTTTATAATACTCGAAGTTGATAGGCTTTCTAAGCAAAACCCCATTTCGTCGTCATTCGACGGAACTCGACGGAACTCGAAGTGACTACGAAAGGGAACGCAAGTTACTTTGTTCCCCCATTTATTGACTGACAGCTCTCTTGTCCCCATGTTGAGACAAATTGAAGTGCAGAGGCGTTGTGTGTAAACATGATGGTTATTGTAGTTCTAGACTAAATGTGAGGGTGCATTTACTCATCTCACTTGAACAAAAAAAGATTAAATGTTCCACAAAATGAATACAATCAGTGAAATGCAGAAACAGAATACAATGCGAACCTCCAATAACTAATATGTTAAATAAAACATACATTTTTATGCATTTAATCTCACTTTATTGACCAATGTACTTGCTTCTGACCTCGCTTCTGACGATGATTCAGTTAAACAATAAGCAAAAATGACTATAGATTTTTTTAGTTTTTATTGGTAAAGTAGAAAATAAAAGTTACGCAAAAGTAACGTAGCAAATTACTTTTCTCAAAAAAAGTAACACAAGTAACACAATATTGTAAAGCATTACTTTTCAAAGTAACTTTCCCCAACACTGTTTATAATCATCCCAAATTGTCTGTCTGCTCTCACCTTCCCTCTCCCTGTGCAGTATTAGAGAAGTGAATATGTGTCCTATTCCTGTAGAAGAGTTTTCAGCTCCTCTGCAACTCACCAGATGTAGAACACGAAGAGGAAGCCAGGGGCAGATATGGCCAACTGCAGTTTACGCCAGTCTCGAATGAGGTAGGCCACCCCTGCAAGGAGGATGTAGCCAAAACCAAAGAAATAATCTGTGATGACACCTGCCAGCATGCGCTTTTTGGGGCCCGTCCACTCAGTACCTGCAAAATGCCGAAATTAGACGATTATCTCCACTCACAGTAAATCAGAAATTCCCAGTCCCAGAAACAATTGAGTGATAGTTGAGCTTTGCCACATTTTATTTATCTACAGTACATTCAACCAACAATCAGTACCCCACAGTTTCCAAATCATTAGACACCTATTGGGACTGATCATAGACAAAACATTATCTCAGATTCTGTTCAAGTCTGGTCTTGGACCACAGTACAGTTTGAAAGGATATATTTGTTGGGTAACACTATAGAATACTGTTCCATCATTAATGAACTACACGAGAACAAATGAGTCATTCTGAAATGTCATTCTGTAATGTCATCCTAAATGAGGTCCTAACTGAAATTGCCATGGTTACCAAACAGATAAGATAGGATTCTAAATGTATAATCTTTATGTGCGTCCCCTGACCTGTATATAGTAATTCTCAGAAGCCCCTTAATAGTATAAAAAAGCAGGTACTATTTAGCTAATTGTGAACTGCCACATTCAACTGAGTGATATTACATTCTAATTGAGTTACTAAAGTAGTTAATATTGCGTTACTCCTTTGTTCTTGTGTAGTTATTCATTAATGAATTAAACAGTATTCTAAAGTGTTACAATATATAGTTATTATCTAGGAAAAAATCATCTGCTACTAAAATGATCAGATTTGCTACAATTTTTTTTAACAGTCAATTTTCTCTATTTCAGGAAAGCTTGACAAAGTAGAACAAGATTTTGGAGTCTTTAGTGGATCTCTTACTTACCCAACACAAATGCATTCATAATCACTGCAGACACAGTCATGCCCACCACGAAGCGAAGCAGGACATAAATGTAGAAATTTGGGGCGAAAGCGACCCCCACTCCAAAGATGGCCTGTACTGCTAAACCAGTCAATATGATAATTCTGCGGCCATACCTGAAACAGCACAGAAGCGTAGTTAATTAAGCTCAGATAGACATTAATTTCCTAGAAAATAGGTTCTGATGTGTCTACCCTTGTGAAAAAGAAGTGTGCATTTGCAGTGTACTTCAGATCTAAAAAAAAAAAGCCTATTGTAGAGAATGTAATATTAAGGTAATAAAAGGCCCCCAGTGTATTTAGACTACACTTTCATTACTGACTAAATCGTTATGTTTTGAAAATCTTTTGTCATGCTTTAAATAAACTGTAGTATGTTATTTGATAATTAAATTAAGGTTACTATATTTGAATGTACTAAATTGCAGCTTTTACCTATGTGTAATTAATTAAGGATCCAAAAACATTACATTCAGTTCACACTTAAGTATATTATTTTATTATTTTCATAAGAAGTACTCTTTTTTTAAAGGATGCTAAAGTGTACTTCTTTTTCACAAGGGTGTACTGGACTAGTCTGTTCTAAAATGGCTGTGTATACTATTTCATGCATTCCAAGTAGACAATGGTGCTAGTAACACGACATGAGTTTGATTACCAGGTAATGCTTGGACTTATCAAATGAACACCCTTAAGATGCAATGTAAGTTGCTTTGAATACAATAGCCTACCATAGTATACAGAAACATTTAAAAACAAATCATCTTTGATTTCAAAGACCATTCATCCAATCAATCACAAACCTAATCTTTGAGAGGGTCCTTGCTACAGACAAAAGGAATGTTTTTAAATGTGCACATGCACCAATGTTTGTTCATTAAAACTAATCATAGAATTATATGTATATGGTAAAATAATGTTTGCATTTTGCTTCACAAATTATTAGTATTTTGATGTTATCTTCATTAAACTTTGTTTAACTTTAAAGCTTCTTGACTGCATTTGCACAGCTTTGAGGTATTTAAGTATTAGTGCCCCTTTGCATTGGCTATTTGTGAAATATGGCTCTAATAACGCAATACAATACAAAATGCACACTTTACTCTATTCGTTTAGACAAATATTGCTACAGACTGTAGAGCATACAGCGAATTAAATCTTTTTCAACTGCGCATTAAAACATCCAGTCCGTCATGAAAACACACTATGCAGTGGATTCTATCCTTTATGTCATCGTTCTACGATCTGTAACGAGGAGTACTTGTAAGATTTTGGTTTAAATTCATTTGACCCAGACTACATTAATTACACGTGCACTTCACTTGCATTGAAGATAAGCATTTTATGCTGACCACAATATTGTTTGCGTGCATTACTATCTGCCAAGTGCATGAAACCATAAAGTTTAATTTTGAGCAATGACCTGTGTTGGTACTATTTAGGGTCCAATGTAAAATATGGGTCTTGAAGCAAACACTGTCATACAGTAGAGGGTTCACAGTCTCATCTATCAACGTCTGTCATCTTTCTGCTATTTTAGAGAATTCCATTCTATATTCTCCCTTCAGTTCATTCAGCAGTTAATGTTTTCACACCACAGTGCTGCTATTGTCTCTTCAACTCTGAAATGTGAACATGTGCTGCTTATTAGAGCCGCTCTCTAAAACCACTGCCTTTCCAATACCTCAGAAACCTTCTGATTTAGCTACAGCACAAGTAGGCATTTCAAGTCAAATCACCACTTCTCCCTATAAATATCAGTAAATAAAACCAAGACCACTTAAATAGAACTCCACATACAGGACAGAAGCCATCTTTGACGTCTCAAAGGTGTGAACGAGCATGAACAGTGTTTCTCACAAACAGTCACATTTGTCAGCTTGCTGATTTGCTGTGTTTAGCTGAACGTGTGTGCTGTGTATAGAGTTTTCCACAGACCAGTTTGTGTAAAATATCCAAAACTTCCTGGTATTTAAGCTCTTGTCAAGACACGCAAAATTTTAACCATATTTAAAGTTACCTTGAGGTTATTCTACTTACTTATCAGCAAGGGCACCAAACAGCACAGCTCCAACCAACAGCCCAAACATATAGATAGAAGAACCAATGTTGTTCAAAGTGCCATTTTCACACACAAGATCCCACTGTAATATAAGGTGACAAGGAAAAAAATAAATAAAACAGTGTTATACTTCATAACCTGGTCATACAAAGTATGGTGGCTGGTAGTTGTTGGTCCAAGGTCATCTATCAGTCCTAAAAAGCTTGGCCAAGATAGTCTTCTAGCTCAAACCCTAGTCTACTATTTGGTACAGTAACCCACTAATCGTCCATCTAGATTAACTAATGACAAGCTTATTACCATATAAATGAGCTATTACTGGAAACTGACTTCAGTTTTTTTTTTTTTTATTCAGCAGGGATTTGAGGAGTCAACTTCTAGGAAGAAAACATGAGCAAAACTTGTACCTTTAGGGGTACAACAGCTTGTCTTTGACGCACAACTTTGTACATTATCTACCCCCAAAAGGTGCATATTAGAACATTTAGGGCCAGATTTACTAAACAGGGCAAATTAGCTTAAGAGCACAATTCCAAAAAAGCACAGATGGGAGTGGAAAGGTCTGCGAATGATCTACTGACGAAGTGCAAATTAAAGAACACAGATGGAGCCAGATCATTTTCATAAGGACCAACACAATCTACCAAGAGAAGCGCAAATAAGCGTCTGGTATAAGACATGCTTTTTTTGGTCTGTAAATAATGTCACAAATACCAGTAAACTGACCAGCGCAAACATTAGTAAATCACCATAAATCATTTAAATAATCTCCTCCCATAAATTTCGCGTCTGACAGGGAAACTAATTTTACCGCTAAAATAGGGTTTGCGCTGGCGCAAGCTGTTAGTAAATCCCTTTGAAAAGTAATATGTATCCTTAAGGATTATATGAACCATTTAGGGGTAGGTAAGGTACAAATATGTCCATTTGAGGGTACTGCCACAGTGACAAGCTACTGCACTCCTAGAGGAACAATTTTTGGCATGCCCCCCCGCCCCCCCCCGCCGAGTGTACATAATTATTTCAGAATCACATTTGGGGATTAAACCTAATCTCCCTTCACCACAGAGCAGAGTGTCTTTGGCAGGATCTTAGAATTACTTTGGTTTAAAAGCTTTCTCTTCTCACTATATACACCTGGCCTACAGAAAGATTGGTGTCCTCTGCCCCTTCCCCAGGCCTTTCCTCCACCCCAGCCCAGCAGCTGGACAGCAGAGAGCAGTATCAGATAGTCGGCTCCTGTTGTGAGGTTGGGCCCAGATCCAGTGTTTGTGAATCAAAGCAGGTTCTGAGGTGCTGGTCACATGTCCCAAAAGGAACGCAGTTCCATTGGTCCATCTTGCAGTCCTGTGAGCTACACCTCTTTAATGAAGCAGATTTAGATGCCTTCACTACAGGAGGCCAGAAACTTTCAATGCAGTCTGCGCCCAAACCATCTAAACCACAATACATGACTGGCTCCGACAGCACCAGAGAGAGAGAGACACTTAGAAAGCTTCATGCGAGAAACGTTATGCATGTAACATCACAAAACTACCACATCTTGTTATACAACCAAAATTTTTTAAGATTAGTACTCACCTCTGTGACAATAGTGCTGAGAAAGACTTCCTTGCTGAACTCCCATCCTGCGCAGCTGTTTGAGGTAGACAGGTGCTCTGTAATTGGTAGACTATGATTAAGCTGGGACAGAGGGCCACCCTGAAAGGATGTGCAGGACTCCCCAGGAGCAATGCTGAAGTTGAGGCCCGGCCCAGGGCCACCACTGTTGCCCGTTGGCCAGGCGGATCTGCACAGGTGAGGGGGCACGGCCCCAGTGAAGACAGACACCAACATGTGGAAGGCCAAGAAAATCTGTGGCAGACAGATCCAAACGTAAAGCGTCTTCTGGAAGCGTCCAAACCCTCCGATCCGGTCCAGGACCTCGTCAAAATTCATCCTGCCTGTCTTGAATGTCACTTCATAGAAACTCACACTGTATCTATTCAGGGGAAGCTGACTGGGCCCACGAGTCTTAGGACACAACAGAAGTTTGTGTGTAAGTGAATATGTGTGTAGATGTGTATGTGTGTAGTCTCTAGATAATGTCAGGTCAGTATTATGATATTATTAATGCTATGTGAGGTCTGGTTTTGGCCAGGAGTGACAGGCGCCTGTGAATGGCTGGTTTAGTTCTCCTCACACCTGTAGCAGAGAGAGAGAGAGAGAGAGGGAGAGAAAGAGAGAGGGGGAGGGAAAGAGAGAGGCAGAGAGTGCTGCAGCAGAGTTCTGGCTGTTCGAGTTGTTAGAGGGAAATATAAGGAGGGGAGAGCTGGGAGTGACCCAGATATCTGAAATGAACCAGTGAGCATGAGAGGGAGGGACCATTGTGTGAAGGGGTGGAGATGATCTATTCCATAAGGGGAGGATTACTTTCACCCTTGCTCTCTATCTGCATTACAAACTCAAATGCACGGTTTCGTTCGTCTCCTTGCCAAACTCCCCCCTCCACTTGTTTCTTGCTCTTTCTTTTGTTTCATTCACAGACTTTGTCTGTGTGAAAGAGAAGGGTGGAAGTGTTAAGAGAAAAAAAGGAAGTTTAATTGTTAGTTTGTCATCTCTGTCAATCAACATCAGTGATTTCATTTTGTTACATTGCACACAAAATTAAGTCTCCTGAGCTGTGAAAGAGCAACAAACTTCTCTTTTGTGAGGTATTTTGGCACTAAATGTGCCCTTTAAGTGGATGTACTGTACATACATGTATGTAAGATTATTCTGAAGAAAGGCAAATTCTTAATGATAGGGGCCAGTTCAGGACCAAGTAAACAGTTGATAAAACTGAGAAGACAGCCTGCTCTTTTGTGATGATCTAACTACCTCTCGCTATCTGTTTCTTAGCCTATTTTTCATCAAGTCTTTTTGGCTGGAGTCAGGAGTTTGAGGATGGAACAGGTCAACTGGACAGATAATGTTGAGAAAAATGCAAAGGGCTAGCGGGACCATAGAGGGGAGATGAAACGAATTAGGGGGAGTAATGTGGCTGCTGTTTTCCAGCATTCTTCAGAGAGGCGTGGATATGGAATAAGACACACACTCATCCACACAAACTCAATAAAAGGGTGTTTCTTAAATTAAGGGAATTTGTAATTGCCAGGGACTGATTTCAACCCATTCATGTTGTTACATGAAGATGCATTGTCATTTCAACTTTTTTCCATACCTTGATTTATTTTACCTATAGGTTATATTTCAAATGTCATTTTTTGCTTGGATTGTCCAAGAACACAACTTTAAATCCTTAGATAGGACATTTTAAAAACTATGGCAATTTAAATTGGAACACAATCAATTATCAATGAATCAACTTTAACACATAATATCAGTTCCCTGGTTATGTTATCGTTTCTCTCATAACCAACGATTCTGGCCATTACAAAGTTTTTTTGTTTTGTTAGTGAGGTATCAATAAAGAGCAAAGATACGATGAAATATAAGACAAGATGTTAAAGGAAAAAAACAATAGTAAATATCACTTGTGAAATATGTTTTAATGTATGTAATTTCTAATTAAAGGGATAAACATTCTGTCATTGTATATTATGCTGTCTTTTTGAAAGTAAAATGCATTACATTTGGTTGGTGGATTTGTTGTTGAGGTTAAAAATATTGTTTTTAACTGCCTCATACTTCAATAACATTCTCTTTGCAAAACCCAGAGGCATCTTGTTGATCATATAAGTAAAAGATTTGA
Source organism: Meda fulgida (assembly GCA_030578275.1). NCBI lineage: Eukaryota > Metazoa > Chordata > Actinopteri > Cypriniformes > Leuciscidae > Meda > Meda fulgida. Next base: position 28,667,995 of record CM060635.1, on the reverse strand, counting down.
CAAATTTTCACACAATTTCTTTAGTTATTACCATTGCATATATGTAATAATGGAATCTAAACAATGTCACCTTATTACATCATGACATGACAGGCCAAGTTTCTGAACACTCGGTACTGTAGGCGTGTAAATACTAGTAGTCATGTATTCTTGTGAATTTCACAAGAAGTTCAGAGCAAGTTGTTTTTACATATTCATTTCATAGAATATTCTTTTTTCAAGGTTTTGAGTTCTGAATTTTAGTGTATGTTTTTATAATATATCAAACACATTAGATTTTTCATTATATGGCCCCTTTAAAATGTGAATTACATTCGAATGACATAGGAGAACTGGAATGCTGGTCAACAGGAACCACACTGTAGCCCCTCTCAGCAGGGTTGAAATGCTTCCTTATATTTCTGTGTTCAGAGTATTTAAACAGACCTCTTCTGTCGTAAGTTGGTCTACAGAGCAGGTTCTAATGAGAATACAGCATGCAAAGACTAACAGTGCCTGCATTCAGTTTTAAAAGCTATAGTAATTATAATTTACTGCCATTCCTCGAAACACACAGATTTTTACACAGAGAATAAAAATACACAAAGTGCTAGTGTAAAGTGCTCTTGGGGAACAATTTACAAGAATTCCTCAACTTGTTTCTGAATTCGTATTTTCGGGGAAAACACTTATTAAGTAGGATTACAAAGTTAGTTCTCTGCACTGGTCTGTTTCATTTGTGAAATGAGTGTGTGTTAACAGAGGTCAAATGCCTAATATCCCATTGATTAGAGCCCTATCCAGCTCTGCCATTTTCTTGGTTGTTAAAAAAACGATTAAAAGCTTTATTAGGGAGCCTACGCTCCCCGTCAGCCGTGCCGAGCCTGCGCTCCGCGGCAGCCCTGCCTAGCCTGCTGTTCACGTCACGTCTGCTGAGCCTGCTGTTCACGTCACGTCTGCCGATCCAGAGACTGTTCACGTCACGTCGGCCGATCCAGAGACTGTTCACGTCATGTCTACCGCCGAGCCAGTGTCTGTACCTGTTCTTGAGCCGGTGCCTGCTCCAGCCTATGACCCCAAGAAAATTTTTTTTTTGGGGGGGGGGGGGCAGTAGGTCCCGCGATGGGACCATTGAGGCCACGCCGCCATGGTCTCCTGAACTGCCGTCTCCGCCGAGGCCGCCCACAGGGTCTTCACCACGCCTACCGGGAGGGGGGAGTAATGTCACAGTCATCGTCTGCACCAGTCTGTCTTCGTCTTCACTACACTTCCCAGAATCCTTCTTGTCTCCACACCTGAACTCACTCCCTCAATCACCCACCTGTTCATCGTCCTCATCATCCGTGTCACCTGTCCTCACCTCGTTATTGTTTGTTTGTATCTGTATTTAGTTTCCTTCTGCCCAGTCTGTCCTGGTCGGTTCTTGTTTATGTCACTTAGCGTGTCTGAATGTTACCTGTCTGTACCTACCTGAAGCTACATTAAGTAAAGAAGTTTATATTGGACCTTTTGCCTGCTTGCCTTGTCTTCCTTCAACACCACACCGTGACAGAACACACATATATTTATAAACTCAGCAAAAAAACCGGACCCTTTTTCAGGACTGTTGTTATTTCAACAATAATGTTGTAAAAATCCAAATAACTTTACAGATCTTCATTGTAAAGGGTTTAAACAATGTTTTCTGTGAATGTTCAATGAACCATAATCCATTAATTAACATGCACCTGTGGAATGGTCGTTAAGACCTTAACAGCTTACAGAGAGTAGGCATTTAAGGTCACAGTTCTAGAAACGCAGGACACTAAAGAGACTTGTCTACCAACTGTGAAAAACACCCAAAGAAAGATGCCCAGGGTCCCGTCCATCTGCGTTAAGGTGCATTAGGCATGCTGCAGGGAGGCATGAGGACTGCTGATATGGCCAGGGCAATAAATTGCCATGTCCGCACTGTGAGACGCCTAAGACAGCGCTACAGGGAGACAGGAAGGACAGCTGATCATCCTCGCAGTGGAGGACCACGTGTAACAACACCTGCACAGGATCGGTACATCCGAATATCACACCTGCGTGACAGGTACAGGATGGCCAGAACAACTGCCCGAGTCACACCAGGAACACGCAATCCCTCCATCAGTGCTCAGACTGTCCGCAATAGGCTGAGAGAGACTGGACTGAGGGCTTGAAGGCCTGTTGTAAGGCAGGTCCTTACCAGACATCACCAGCAACAACGCGTATGGGCACAATCCCACCTTCGCTGGACCAGACAGGAGTGGCAAAAAGTGCTCTTCACTGATGAGTCACGGTTTTGTCTCACCAGGGGTGATGGACGGATTTGTGTTTATCGTCGAAGGAATGAGCGTTACACCGAGGCCTGTACCCTGGAGCGGGATCGATTTGGAGGTGGGGGTCCGTCATGGTCTTGGGCGGTATATCACATCACCATCGGACTGAGCTTGTTGTCATTGCAGGCAATCTCAATGCCTTGCGGTACAGGGAAGACATCCTCCTCCCTCATGTGGTACCCTTTATGCATGCTCATCCGGACATGATCCTCCAGCAGGACAATGCCACCAGCCATACTGCTCGTTCTGTGCGTGAGTTTCTGCATGACAGCAATGTCAGTGTTCTGCCATGGCCAGGGAAGAGCCCGGATCTCAATCCCATTGAGCACGTCTGGGACCTGTTGGATCGCAGGTTGAGGGTTAGGGCCATTCCCCCCAGAAATGTCCAGGAACTTGCAAGTGCCTTGGTGGAAGAGTGGGGTAACATCTCACAGCAAGAACTGACAAATCTGGTCCAGTCCATGAGGAGGAGATGCACTGCAGTACTTCAAGCAGCTGGTGGCCACACCAGATACTGACTGGTACTTTTGATTTTGAGCCTCCCTTCATTCAAGGACACATTATTCTATTTCTGTTAGTCACATGTCTGTGAAACATTTTTAGTTTGTCTTATGGTGTTGACTCTTTGAGTGTTCATACTATTTACACACATTAAGTTTACTGAAAGTAAAAACAGTTGAAACTCAGAGGAAGTTTCTTTTTTTGCTGAGTTTACATATACACCTACACACATGTATATATATACACACACATAATATGTAAACAAAAACGTTTATGTTAAATGCAATTAATTGCTATTAATCAATTTGACGGCACTAAAAAAACAAAGATTTAATTCTCAAATATCTTTGTAATTTAACCATGATGTTGTTAAATAGAAGCTATTTGCTAAGTCAGGTAAGTACAGAATACAGAATGAGCTGTGTGAAAGCTAAACTGTTGCTGTGAATTAACAAATTGAGTTAATTTGTTATCTGACTGACGACGAAATGGGGTTACCAGTCTAATCACGCCAAATTCTTGGCTGTCTTCCAGTGCCCTGTCAAAGTGTGAACTCCCTGTCGTGAGACTAGCACGGACGAAGGACTCCAACTTAACACAGGAACCAAGGTACACTGGGAAGCCTATCTCAGTGGAAATATGCAACATAATGCCCACCCGAAGGGAAGTCTTACAGAATACACATATGACCCGGGGGGATGCATATGGAAGAACACTGGAGTGTCCAGCCCGCAGGGTGGAATCTTTCAACCCCTTTGCCAAGGGAAAGACACACGCTCAAATAGTCTTACAGTGGAAATACACATGTGGGGGTCACAAAAGGGGAACCATGCACATGGAGGCACCAAGCCAACGCGAAAGCTGCCGCAGGCCTAGACTCTGGCATTGACGTCAACAGTGCTGGAGGAACTCAGGGTTTCTCGGGGAAACTCACCTGAGGAAAATATCGCACTGATCCAGTCCGTGGAGTGGAATGGCGAGCAAGCGAAGACACCTGAGCGTATACTAGTTACCGGCTAGTTGAAGCGAATACACGGGAAAATACTGGTTCCAATCAGAGATTATAGAATCTCACAAATGTGTTGGGTGTCGCCCAGCCTGCAGCTCTGCAGATGTCTGTTAGCGAGGCGCCAAGCGCTGGAGTGGAGTGGACCTTCACACCAGGTGCGCTGGAAGCTGTTTCATGCTGGGGGGGGACTGAGGGCTGGGTTGGAAAATATGTGACGTCATTGTGTTGTGGCTGACGACAAGACATGAAATTTCTCTGTACTGTAAACGTGTTGTAGCCATTAAAGAAAACATTTAGTTTCATATTTAGGTTTAAATATTTTAAGCTATGTTTTTTATTTAATCAATGTTGATTATGAAAGTGAGCATGCAGCATGAGAAAGATATGATACATCATGAGATGCGCATATGTCTGGAGGTAAGACATGATTTTGACCACTTCATTGAGTTTTGTTTTGTAGAAAGTCTCTTTTTAAAAGATTTTCGTTTTGTATAAATTGTATCTAAATTTTGATTTATTGAGTTTTATCAACCAATTGCCTGTATTTAATAAATAAGAAGCAAATATATAGCAGACAATGTAATAAGGTGCCGGCACGATCACTTTCATTGCACGTGAACTGTCTGGAGGGCACCGGAACTCAGCTTGTGAACGAAACTATTCAAAACGAGTTAAAAATAAACAATTAAATGTCTCCTTGCTATTTTTGACACATACATAATCATTACTTTTGCCGGTTGTTTGTGGCAAGCTTTATGTGTACGGCTATGTAACGCTCACTATCCTGTATAGCCTATTTAAGGAATTAAATCAATATAAAGGGGTGATTTGTTCACTAATGGCTTAAATGAACAACTACTAGTCGGAGTTGGAACTTTAGTCAGAAGCAGCCCTTATTCCACATATTTTCAAACCAGCAGGCCATTCTGGGTTGAGCGAGCGACCCTGAGCAGAATGAGCGAGCCGAGCGGAATATTCAGAAATACGATTGCGCTCTCCGCGCACAAGATCTGATCGAAACATGACAAACAGCATGACAAACTCAAACTTTATTTTATTTTCTCTGTAGCCTGAACACTGAGTACATCAGGCATAAGAGCATTAGTTAACGCTGTCCATTGATTCCCATTTTATTTCACGTTTTTAAGTACAATATTATGTTAGTCCATAGCCAACCCATCTAGCAGGAAGGAAAGCACAACGCTGATAGGGCATTTACTGGGGTCTTCACTACGAGAAAAGCACCAGGTCACGAAGAGGTTCCACTTCAACGCACAGAGGTGTCTGGTGGACAAAGCTCTAGCGGAAGTGATGGTAGCTACCACTGCTGGTGGTAGGGTACTCAAACCTGCTTCGTCCCGTTCAGAAGCCACACGTGCCTGAATCTGGACAGGACCCCAGCAACTCGAGGCAATTGACATGCCAAAGGCGCTGGGGTCCTGTCCAGGAGCCCGCGGCAGCATGTCCATTGCACATGGCAGCCCAACCCGTTGCAGAGGCATCTGTTGACACAATAACATGCCTGGAAACTCGAACTAGGGGCACACCGGCCTGAAGAAAGCTGAGGTTCGACCACGGGAAGAAGGTTTGACGGCAGGTCGGTGTAACTGGTACTCGGAACGTGCCCAGATGCCATGCCCACCTCGGGACTCGGTCGCGAAGCCAGTGCTGAAGCGGCCTCATATGAAGCAATCCAAGTGGAGTGGCTGCCGCTGCGGATGCCATATGCCCTAGGAGCCTCTGAAATAGTTTCAGTGGAAACGCACTCTTGTTCTGGACTTGACGAAGGCAAGTCAGCAGTGACTGCGCGCGCGCGCTCGAAAGCTGCGTGGACATGGCGACCGAGTCTATTTCCATACCGAGAAAAGAGATCCTCTGCACGGGGCAAAGTTTGCTCTTCTCCCAATTGACCCGAAGGCCCAGACGAGCTTGGTGCTGAAGCACTAAGTCTCTGTGTCTGCAAACCTGGTCTCGAGAGTGATCTAGGATAAGCCAGTCGTCGAGATAGTTCAGGATGCAAACCCAGTGTAGTCGGAGTGGCACAAGGGCTGCCTCGATGACCTTCGTAAAGACGTGAGGGGACAGAGCTAACCCAAATGGGAGAACTGGTATGTCCGCCCCTCGAAAGCAAACCGAAGAAACGGTCTGTGTCGAGGAAGAATGGAGACATGAAAGTAGGCGTTCTTCAGGTCGATCGCTGCAAACCAATCCTGAGACTGAACGCATTCGAAAATGCGTTTGGCCGTGAGCATTTTGAACGGAAGCCTGAGAAGGAATCGGTTCAACACTCGCAGGTCCAGGATTGGCCTTAACCCACCGGATTTCTTCGGTACAATGAAGTAGGGGCTGTAGAAGCCGGCCTTCATTTCGGCTGGAGGGACAATCTCAATTGCACCTTTCGCCAGTAAGGTAGCGACTTCCGCTCACATGACAGGGGCATTGCCACCAACCAGCGTGAAGCAGACTCCCCGGAAGCGGGGAGGAGATCGTGCGAACTGAATCGCATAGCCGAGCCTGATGATCCTGGCGACCCAGCGGGACAGGTGGGGGAGCCGAAGCCACGCACCCAGAAACTGTACCAGAGGGCGTGGGGGCACAGTCATAGACCGCGTCCTGACAGAGGAGACCAGGGAAGGCTGTGCGTTCCACTGGGATCTGCTCTGACAGGGGTTTGGCGACAGAGGGGAACGAGTGTGGCGAGGCTTGTAAGCGGCACACACTGTCGTCCGCGCCCTCTGGGAGCTCAGAGATGGGAATGTTAGTTCTATCTTTAACCACATTAGGGTGCTGCTGACCGGCCGGCAAGCGGTGGGACAACAAAGGATTCTCCCCCGGCCCTCCACCGGGGGAAGGAGTGGCTCTGCTCACCTCCTCGACAGAAATGCAGCCCATCTCTGAGCTGTCCGCGTCAGGAGCGCCACTTAGCCTGGCGTTTAGCGGGCTGCGGGGCCTGAGCGGACTGGGACGCCTGCCTGCGATGACCTCCACGACACAGCCCAGGTGAAGGCTGCTGCTGGGGCCGAGCAGGAGGGGCGGGAGTCACAGGGGGGCACCCTCGGTGGCGGACAGACTAAGTGGACTGTGCCGGCGGCTGGTTGGAGGCAGCATCTGGCTGCTGGGGCAGTATGTGCTTGATAGCCTCAGTCTGTTTCTGGGCGGAATTCCATACCGTAACCCTCAGATCACCCTGGCCACCAGCCAAAGTGTTGCCTCTCGTGGAGGGGACAGATTGGGGTGTGGCAGAGGGGACTCTACCTCTATTGAGGTCACAGAGTCTCGATCTCAGCTCAGCGATGGTCATGTTTCCGCAATGAGAATATGACTCATCCATAAAGGCTACCTTAGCGTGTTGTAAGCCCAAACACGCTATGCAGCGATCATGCACATCAGACAATGGAACGGAACGACCGTACCCAGAAATACACGGGCGAGACATCTTTAAAAAGACGTGCCATGTGCAAGCTCTTTTTGTGAGGACGCTCAGCAGCCTGCGCTGAAGCGGCCAGGGAGAAACACACACGCTGGATGCAGATCACTGCAAAGATCAGCAGGCAGGAATGTGAAACTCGCTGGAAACCGCCTTTGCACCAACACAGACTGGAGAGCTACTCGTCTCGAAGAATACTCGGTGACACTCAGAGAGAATTCAGGCTGCAGGAGTGAAGAGGACCTCTTGGCTCCGAAGCAAAAACATTTCTGCATGTTGCCAGCGTACTTCCTTATATACCCAAGAGGGTGGGCGGAGTTACGCTATGCAAATTCCGCAGACCCATGGCATTTCCTTGCGTTGTTTCTGATATCAGTGAGCAAGGAGCGGGAAATGCTAAAACTGGAGCGGAGCTGGAGCGGAGTGATTATTGAATGCTTAGCGCAAAGGGGAAATTATTTGAAAATAAATCTTCAATGGTTCCTTACAGTATGTCAGATTCAGATTCATTCCTTGACAAATGGTTAAAGTAATAGAGTTTAAAAAAAATGGTATTACATTACAGGTTCTACAGGTCAGTCTGTTGGTTTCTTGTAGTAGTAGCTGTTATTTTCTACTAAAGAACTTTAGTATAGTTCTCAAATGACACGCTTTTCGACCATTTATTATTTGGCTAGTATAATTTATTATTTCTACTTGGAACTTCTGCAAATTATAGCACTTGCTTTAAGGTAAAGGATAGTGGTATAGTTCAGGAATCCCCCCCGAGGCCAAAATGCAAAAGCTTATCTAATTAAAATTTTGACTGACACGTTTGAAGCCTGCTCTGTTACTAAACAGAACAAGAGGTTGTTAAGACTTGTAGTTGTAACACAGCTTAGAGGTGTTTCTTACCAGCTAAAATCTCTCGCCAAACAGACGAAGAATTAAGATTTTCAGTTCAGTTTCAGTGTTTCCAACTGACTTGCTTTTTGAGTCATAATGACATGAACATGTAATGCAGCTCTCTAAAATATGTATTGTTAGCTTGAATAGAGTAAAACATTCTGATTCTTTTCTACAAAACCATTTAAAAAAAAAAAATTCATCCGTTCTTTTTAGGTAATCACGTAACTATGGCATTCCAGCATTGTGTCTCTACTCTCAAATTCATTAAAGCTATATGTGGACATATTTTTCTGGGAAGTTATAATAATAGGCTTGTTTAATTTTTTCAGTGTTATATTCAATGAATTTCCAATGTGCTGATTGACTGGTAGAAACAAAAAAAGAGATATGTTCTGTGTGTCCATTTATAAGCAAAATATAACATCTAGTTCTTAACAACATTCAGAAACTTAATGTCAAATAACTGACATGCACAAAATGATTTCCAGATTGTTGTATTTGCTACATATGCTGCTACAAAAAAAACTTTTTCGTATTTTAATCGTATTTTTTCGTTCAAATCATGACTTCATATGAAACCCCACCTTGCAAAACAGTTACAGTTTCTCGTGCGATCAGGTTAGAACTGTTACAACAGTTCCAGTGTACTGTTAACTCGAGAACCGCCATAATTGAATCATTTATCCGATTGTGAACTGGTCAGAGAAGTTCATTTCAAAATGAGCACTGCAAAAACAGACATCAACAAAATACTTTTGTTGTATGCATGTTAGGTCACAGTCATAGAACAGTCTTTAAACATGCATCCTGCTATTTGCTTCTTTCGGCTTAAAACGCTCCTTTCATCCCATCATAAACAGTCATACCATCAAGTATATATACCATACTGTACATTTTTCCAACATGTTTTACTTGTTTTAATCTCTGCTGTTGTACTGCATACATTAGAACAGTACAGGTTTCCCCCTCATTCAAATCTGGTACTCATTTTCACAGACACAAACTATTGTAAACAGTCCGGTTCAATTTGGGGAACTGGTCCAAACGGTTCACTGAAAAGAATCAGTTCAAAAGAATAGTAAGTTAATGGACATTACTAGAATCTGTAGTAAGTGATTGTAATTCTGCCACCTTTGGAGCATTACACTATATATTTGTCCATCTATTAACCAATCATATGAGCCATACAATTCCTTGTGATTGATTACACACTTTTCTGCAACAGATAAATTACATTATGACAACAATGTAGATGTGGAGATGGCACAAGAACGTAAATATAAAGGTGCCGCATAGTAGCAACAATTTTCAATTAATTCAGTTGATAATTATTTTATGTCTTTACCAACTCGAGTTACCAATACTTAAATAAAAAAATACTGGTACAATACACTTACAGTAAATACATTTTGCTTTATTGTACTTACATTTAAAGTACATGCATGTAATTACACAGTTAGCCCAATTGACCTTTATACTAGTATCCAAACCTCAATAGCAGAAAATGTGAATCTGGCAAGAGTTTTGCAGAACAACAGGTATACACAATAAGTACATTGTGTCAAATGTTACATTTTATAATGTAACTTGTTAAAGACGTAATATAAAACAATTCATTCAATAGTCAGTTATCAGAAGTGTTGGGGAAAATTACTTTTAAAAGTAATGTGTTACAATATTGCGTTACTTCCTAAAAAGTAACTAATTGCGTTGCTAAGGAAAGCAATGCATTACCTTAAGGTTCTTGCACACTATATCCGAAAAAATCACACGAAATCTTCGCACGTTAAAAAATAAATACGACCTCATGTTTTGTCAATCATGTTTAGACACTGCCTCCGAAACTTTCGTCCGTCATAAAAAATTTTGGATTGGGTTCGATTGTCTGTGTTTTTCGCATCCGTAGCAAGCATTTTGAATGGTGTTTTGACAATTCAGAGCCACCGAATACTCAGTGTGCAAGGACCTTTACTTTTGCATTACTTTTTCCATGCGGGCTGACCATGCTTGTTTTTTTTAATTATTATTATTGCTGTCGAATGCCTAAATTCATTTTTGCTGTGGTTGAATTGGATCATGCAAGGTCAGCAGCAAAGACATTCGATAATAAAGTGAGATTAAATACATAAAGTATATTTTGCGAAAATTCTGAGTTTGCTTTTCACTGTTATATGGAAATATATGTGTTTCACACTTTTATTCATTTTGCAGAATTCTGAATTTATTTATTTTTTGCAAGAGAGATGAGTAAATACCTGCTCACATTCGGTCTAGAACTACAATAACATTATGTTCACACAGCACACACCACCCCTTTGCACTTACTGCACTCCTCATTTCTCTCAACATGGGGACAGGAGAGTCGTCAGTCAATATATAGGAACACAAAGTAACTTGCATTATTTGTTTGAAAAAGTAAATATATTTTGGTGTAAATTTAAAAGTAATGCGTTACTTTACTAGTTACTTGGAAAAAAGTAATCTTACTTTTTGATTACTATTGATTACGTAACTTACGTTAATTGTAATATGTTACCCCCACAGATATTTCTACACTTACCTACAGCATTAATAGAATAATATTTATCATCAGTATGTCATGTTTTGGTCTTGTCTTTGTTTTGGGTTTGTTCATGTCATGTTTCCTTGTCTGTCATGTGATCCCTTGTAAGTCATGTGATCCTGCCATGTGTTCCCTTGTCTGATGTGTCATGTTGTCATGGGTTCATTGTTTCATTGTTCACAGGTGTCCCTTGTCTAGTTATTAGTCTTGTGTGTATTTAAGCCCTCATGTTTGCCATGTGTCTTTGTCTAGTATTGTTTCCTGTGAACACTTGTGTAAGTCTATGTCCATGGTTTTGTTTATGCCAAATCATGCTTTTGTTTTATGTTTAAATCTTGTTATATGTTATTTTGAATAAATACTGCACTTGGGTTCTCGCTACAACTTGCCTCCAGTGGATCCTTACACAGTAATAGATAAAATGATTGGTTGTGTTATAGGATACTCTATAAAGCAGATTTTGTAAAGTTGCTATATTGCTTGGTACCTGTAAACAGCTAACTTCGGGATAGAATTGTGTCAGGAGTGTACCGGGTCCTCTCTCACCGTTGCACTCCTTCAGTCACCCGTTTAAAATACTCTGAGTACTGATTTTCAGTTCCAGAGGCACTCCAGACTCTCCATAACAGCTCTTTAAAAGTTTGTCTTTTTCTGACCTCTGTAAATGATCAGAGACCCGTTTTCCTTGTGATTACTTGAACTGTTCATTCAGCAATCTCCTGGATTCCTTGCCTGTTTATCTGTTGTTAAAGACTTACCTGTATACTTACCTGTTTTCTCAAGGAACCAAAATCTTAAGTACATTTATGTTTCATTTTGAGCTTCTCAGAAATCGTGTTTCAGATCACCTGTTTACACTCACCTCAGTATTTGCCTATTACTGGATTTAATAGTGTTTCTGCACTTTATGTGCTTAAAGGAATAGTTTCTTTCATCATTAACTCACGCTCAAGTTGTTTCAAACCTGTATGAATTTCTTTCTTCTGCTGATCACAAAACAAGATATTTTGAAGAATGTCCGAAACCAGACAGTTGATGGACCCCATTGACTTCCATGGCAGGAAAAAAAAAAAAATACCATGGAAGTCAATGTGGTCCATCAACTTTCCAGTTCCTGACATTCTTCAAAATATCTTGCTTTGTGGTCAGTAGAAGAAAGAAATTCATACAGGTTTGAAACAACTTGAGCATGAGTTAATGATGACAGAATTTTCATTTTTAAGTGAACCATTCCTTTAATGCCTGTAATGATTCTGATGGTTATTCCTGTTATAAATCACTAAGTATATTGCCTGAATACTTCCTGCTTGGTATTTTGTTTGAAGAATAAACTGCACTTGAGTCCATAGATCTATATCAGTGTCATCTATATTGTTACAAATTGGTTGTTGTGCTTATTAAATCAAAAATGTGTATCAATCCATGCAATACGTAGAATGCTTAAAATGCCAGAGTTTATAGTCTGAATGGATAAACCCTCCATGGCAAACAGTTCACAAGTGAAACCAATAAGAAATTTGTCACAAGTTCCATAGCTCATCTCAACGGACTTAACATTGATTGAGTTGTCAGACACTACAGTTATTATATTATTATTAAATGATATTACAATAATATTATACTCTCACTTGATGGAAGCCCTTGCATTACACAATGAGATTCAAGCTGCCCCCATGTGGCAAGATTCATCTTTATGCAAGAGTTACAAAACAGCAGTATTGAGTATGTAAGCAGTATACACATGATCATATTTCAAGACGGAATAATGTGGGCTGGTCATAGAAAGGAAAGTAGACATTACTAATACTTTCACAGAGACACAAATCAGGTTTTCTGTTGACACTTAAAGCAATAATTCAACCCAAAATTAAAATTCGGTCATTATTTACCATCATATAATGAAACGTCCTGGTTGCATATTCAACCCACCGTTCCCTGAAGGAGGGAATGGAGGACATAGTCGACGTCGACTGAATGGGATCACGCTAGGGAGCCAATCATCTTCGATTACTATTGAACGAGCCAATGGAATTGGCGTGCATGACTCGCATCACACACTCCGCCCCCGCAGCTCGGGTATAAATACGGAAGTGGATGCACGCACCAGTTACTTTTTCACTGAGGAGCCGATCGCCCCCCAGAGTCAGCGGTGATCCAGCAGTAGTGGCGAGCGGACTACGTCCTTCGTTCGCTCCTTCAGGGAACGGTGGGTTGCATACGCAACCAGGACTTTCCCCTTCAGTCGAGAATGTCAGACGTAGTTGACTGAATGGGGATCTATTTGAAAACGTTACTAGTGTGGCCACCTTCCAGTTCCTAGACAGAGCCACCTGATCCCCCCGCTTTAAGGAGACGGGGCAGGGCTTAGGACTGGGAAGTCACTGCTGTTCCTGCAGGATCACTAGAAAAGTGTTCCCTGTACATGGAAGGAAGAGACGCTGTGGAAGCCACATCCTGCCACAGGAAGTAACATGTGGAAATACACATATGAACTGGGTGGATGACCAGGCAGGAACTCGACAGGGTTCAGCTAATAAGGAGAACTCTACTGGAGCAAGAATTGCGCACGTATCCAGTCCATAGGAGGGGAATGGCGCAGCAAGCCGACACTTCGAACCGGGCTGCAGTGAAACTGGCTTCATAAGAAGGGAGCCCACGACAAGCAGCGGTTCGACTACAGGTGTCGCCCAGCCCCCACTCTAGAATATCTGTCAGCGAAGCACTCTATGTCAACGCCTAGGCGGGAGCACACACTCACTTCAGAGGAGCTCACCACCTAAGTGGGCACGTGCATCTCGGAATTTTCACCAAGACGAAGGCAACCACTAATTTAGTGGGCCAACCTCGCTTGAAAACAGCCTTCCCTTTTCTGCTGATTTCCTTAACAGACAAGAGCTGGTCTGAGGACCTAAGGCTTACGTTCTGTGCACGTATAACTGCATTGAAGCGGACGGACAGAGAAGCCAGGGGCCCGCTCAGGAATGCTTACCCTGTCGCTTGCCACCTGGCTTGGCAGCGCCTGGAGCGGGCTGGGCATCCCTACCACGGCCGGCTCCACACTGAGGCCTAGGTGGAGGCTTCTTGGGAGGCCCAATGAGAGTGGTGACAGGGGAACGCCCTCGGCGACGAGCAGGCAGAAGAACTGCCACCGTCGGCGGGTTAAAGGCAGCAGCGGGCAGGATGTGCCGTATGGCCTCCGTCTGCGCTTGGGCAGCAGAGAACTTTTGGATGCAATTCACTGTCGCGTCACCTACCAGGCCAAGCTGGGAAATTGGGGAGACTAGGAACCGAACTTTGTCTGCATCCGCCACATCAACCAGGCTGAGACAACAATGGCTCTCCTGAACCACTTATGTGGACATCGCCAGACTGATCGCGCATTCCACAACACTCATGCCCCGGAGGGCGAGGTCAGATGCAGTGCGGGGCTCACCTATGAGTGCACAGTCTGGTCTACCCTCGTAGAGTGGCCTGGCCTGATAGATATAGCAACGTCATGGCACACAAAGAGGAGGCAGCTTGCCCACGGGCTTTGTAAGTCCTGTCCATCGGACGAAAACTCACAGGCCTTAGGGTGGAGACGAGGATCCCCCCCAAAAGCAGTGGCTGCCGGACGAAGGGGCACCGGTGTCACGACAGCCTCATAACCCTTCACCGCTCCTCCGTCAAGGGTAGCGAGGGGGGAAGAACCACTCAGTCAGTTTTTGGCAGTAAAAGGTGCCGTCCACGACCTAGTAAGCTCTCCATGCATTTTGGAAAAGAAGGGTACTGGGGCGGCAGGCTGAGAACAAGCACGGTCCGCCCCGAGATACCAATCATCCAACCGAGACTGAACAGGAGACGGTGGAGAGTTCCACTCGAGCCTGGCAGCCTTGGCGGCCCGTTTCAGCATAGCTGACAATTCTGGATCCAGCTCGGGCAACGTTATGCTCCCAGAGGAAGATAACGCAGTCGAGTCATCATCTCCAGAGGCCAGCTCACCCTCCGATGCTGCAATCGGCTTCCTGTCCTCTGGGGGAGCCCCGGGTGAAACGACTGACCCACCGATTACAGATGGACCAGCAAACTCCACGGGGGACTCCAGCGGCTGTGGTGGAAGAGAGGAGTGAGGAGCCCACAGGGAATGGTTACCGGGCGAGACATCCAACACTATCCTCCTATCACCCATCCCACGCGGCACCCGTAAGGCGGGGCGCGGTAATGGGGACTCGCGCTTCGCGGACGAGTCTCAATCTCAACACCGTGACAGTCATATTCCTGTAATGGGAACATAAACCGTCCAGCGTGTTGCTTCAGCGTGCTGTAAGCCCAAACACGTGATACAACAATTGTGACCGTCATAGAGGGACCGGGAACGACCGCATCCAGAAACGCACAGGTGGAATGACATCTTGAAAAAGACGCAAACGCACCCATGTTGCTCTTTCAGGAAATAGGACCCATCACCAGTGCCGGAGAACACAGGGGAATGACCGCAGCAAACAGTGAAGCACTCACTTTTAAGCCGTCAACAAACACAAACAAACACAAATTTTGTTAAAACAGTAGTTGAGAGCTCAAAAGCTTGCGATCAGGTGCACTTGCGCTGTAGAAACCACCAGCACTGGGAGAGTCTTCCAGAAGAACACCGACACACTCGCTCGTTGTAAACAACAGCAATCTTCAGAGACATCAAACGATCGGCAACTGGTGCATGCATCCACTTCCGTATTTATGCGGGGGAGGAGTTTGTGATGCGAGTCACGCACGCCTATTCCATTGGCTAATTCAATAGAAAATGTTAATTCCCCACACAAAGCTATCGTATGACTTTCTGATACATTTACGGTTTTGTTTGAAGCTCTGAGGACATGTTCAGTTATGAATTATATGGAATTGTAAGATATGGAAGAGCTATGTGATAGGGCTGTCACTTTACGTTCGAAAATCGATTGCACAATCGATTGGACCAACCTACACAAGTTTCGAAAACGAAAACAGGGAATCGATTTTAATAACCTTTTTTTTTTTTTTTACCAAAAATGTGTTTTAGGTGGACAGATCAATACAGTACACAGAATCTGTAGGATGTTGGAAAATAACAATGTCTTTTCTGTTAACCAAATGCTTTTTAATGTTCGCTATTACTTCAATGCACGTGAACAAGCGCGCCGTTGTTTGTTGCTTAGTGACGTGTGTGTGTTCAAGTAAGCCAGAAATACGCAGATTCGGCGCAATACGCTGTATTTAATAAATCATGATGACTCACGAGTTGCATATTTGCGCTAAATCCACGCAGATTTGGCTACACGAACTCCCCCAGAAAAGTGAGTAAACAGAAACACGCCAAATTGGCTCGTGATTTGACGAAAGTTCATTCGTCAATAAAGTTCATTTTTACCCGCATTTGGCGTATTGGCGGGTGTTAATTTCAAACCCTGAATGTTGCACTCCTGTTTTTCATTGTGCACGAAACCTCACGCCAATAAATCATCAGAAATATTGCTGACTTGTGCGCGTCTCAAGCGCACTCTTTACGTTCGTCCGAAAGCCGGTTAGTTGTCCGTGGATTTGCCTATATTTGGTTTTGAAAATGGAAACGTCTTTAAACATGGATGTGGCGAGGGGGGCGTGGTTTCGCGAAGTCTGTAGCGGGAGAGGAATCAGCGAGTCGCGCGGTGAGTAAGTGGGTCAAGTGCAGATGACGAACACCTGTGTCTGATTGCAGTAATTGGCGTGGAGACTGCATAAAAGCTGCCGGCTGAGAGAGAGAAGTGAGAGAGACCTGGGACTCGCACGAGGCTCTGAAGCTGAACCGAGACTGCCTTCAAGTTTGTTTGTCTAGTAGTATATTTGTTGTTTTGTTTTTGCCGTGTCGAGCGACTCGGCGGCCGCGCACGAGCGCACTGTTAATTATTGTTGTGGGAAATAAAAGTGCGAGTCCCAATTTCGCCGACCTCGTCTTCTTCTTCCTTCCATTACACTGAACTTCACTACAATGGAAAATCGATTTTACAATCGATTCAATGAACGCTTATGTCTCAAAAATCGAACTGGATTTTTTCACAAAAGTGACAGCTCTACTATGTGAAGATTCTTAAAAATGTCACATTGTATGTCTCACGAAAAAAATAACAGTAGGTTTGGAACAAAATGAGTAAATAGTCGAATAATTTTCATTTTTGGGTAAACCGTACCTGATCCAGGGGTTTTCAAACCGGTCCTGGAGCATTCCCAGCACTGCACGTTTTGTTTGTTTAACACACCTGATTCAACTGAACTGTGTGTCAGATAAGGGAGACATACAAAATGAGGGGGCCCCCAGGACAGATGTGAAAACCCCTGACACAATTAATCAATCAATCAACAGTGTAATTACATAATGTAATCACACAATACTTTAAATGTATGGTGAGTACACTTAATGGTTAAAACACCTAATGTGAAGTGGGTCCAACTGAATGAATGTTGAGAGGAAACCTTGGCTTTGTATTTATTTAGGTTTGAGTATATGTTAAAAGATTAGGTGATGAAAGGGATAATATTATTATCCTACAGTCTCTATAGCCCAATAAACGAAGCCAACAGGAATCCTGCTGGCTGTGGTATCACTTCATACTTTTAGTCAAAATGTGTATGCTGTGCCTTTAACGTTTCGGTCCCTCAAGGTCCTACACACAAACCCGCTGCTTGTGTAACAGTGTCACGTGCACGTGAGAGAGCATTATGTATACGCATTAAGTGTTTGTGTAATGTTCGTATTTTGCTCACATGTTCGCGAGCGTCACTCAGAAGGCATTTGCTTGGACCCATTTCTCATTTAGCCACTGGCTTCCAGTGGAGCCTTTCATCTTGTGTCACGCATGTGAAATACGAGATCCCAGATGAAGGGCCTTCTTTAGAAACCATTACATGTCACTGCAGCCAGTTCAATATCTCAGTATAGCATGAAGTATACCCATTAAAATAAGCAAATAAACAGCATAACATTTGACAACAAGGAATGATATAAGATGAATGAAATAAAATAACCGTATGTGAACAACACAATAGAATAAAACAAATTTTTAAATGTAAGAAAGGGGTTGCGTGGACATTGCTGGATGGTTTCCAGATGTTTGTTCACTCGCACAAGTCAAAAGAGCTAATCCCAATTTCTCCCTAGATATAGGATTTTTTCTCCATCTTTTTTTTTATTTTCCCTTTTTTTTGCCAAATTGTTTAGAAAAGTAAGAGCACTCTCCTCAACAATTCACACATTTGAGGTACCATTCATAAAGACTTAGGTACAGAAGTTAATTCTTAGAGCCAGAGGTTTGTTTAAATCTCTAACCATATAAGCAACACTAATGGTTTCCTTAATTAACACCAAAAATAGAAGTTAAAGCTGCAGTATGAAACTTTTGCCTTTCTATTTCTTTTTAAAACATAAAATTGCTAAACACTTGCTGAGGTTTGTTTTTTTACATGGGTTTTGCTTCAGGTTTTGCTTCAGCACTGCTCCTCTTTTTGGTGAACCTGTGATCAACACATCAGAGCACATCTGTCATTGTACATCGACATGACAATAAGAATTATATCCTATTACGCATATATCCCAACAAAAATGTCCTTTGAAAAAGTTACGTATCTGCTGCCAGTAGGTATTGAACCACTGAAATGCCTTTACTGTTTAGCAGAAAAAAAGCCATAATTGTCACCACTTCTCAAAAGCCATGCCGATATTTACTCTCGTTGTGAAGGTAGGATGAGGTACTCTGGGTGAGGAAGGGAGACAGTTCTGAACACTGATTTCTTATGTATTTGCTCAATAACTGACTTTTTATTAACCAAATAAGAGTTACATACATCAGCTTTAAAGTGATGTAATAACCATACCCAGCCGTTATATCCACTGAAAAACTCTGGTGTCACTCATGGTTGAGTAACATTTAAAAAAAGAAAGGTACATGAGTTGACAGTTGAGTTAACATAATTCTGGGGCCAGTAGTTCAAAAGTAATCTAATCGGACTTCGGCTATCGGATTATATAAAATCTTGAAAATGGGTTATTAAAAAAAAAAAAGGATTCTGAAATCAAATTAGATCACTTAAACAAATCAAATCATCAGTTTGTGTTTTTCAAAACTTTTTAGTACGATTGGGATACCTTTGATCAAAAAAATCAGGATCATACTGATCCAAGCAGAAGGGTAGATTTCAGAAACAAAAATGTAATAAAAACTTAAAAATTTGTAAAAAAAAAAAAAAAAATACAACATTTGTATCATGGAATTTATACACACACACACATATTTTTTTTATTTTCCTCTTGATTATAGTTAAACTCTTTCATGAATGTCTATACATGCCATAGATCAAAGGAATTAACTCACCTTTATGCATTCTTTTTTTATCAACACTTAAATATGGGTAAATTTGGGCAAACCCTGACAATTGATTAAAATAAGATACACTTGATAATGTTATTAGATTATTAGATAATTGACCGTTCACAAAGACCCGCCCCCTTTAGTTACTGTTGCTATGTCCGACAAGCCACGCTGCTCTCACGCCCCACCATGGTCTCGCGCAGTGAAAAATACATCACAGAGCAGAGAGGACACTGATAACAGGCTGACAGACAGGACAGACCAGGCTACTTTTGATATGAAACAAAGTCTCAACTTTCAAATTTGCCATTTTTTTTACGAAATTTAAACAATACATACCGTTTTGTGGCTTTTTAATGTGTCTGACAGATCACTGTAGAGTGTAGAGCCTCAGTTAAAGCTGCTTGTGAACCGATCAACTCTTCCTTCTAGTTAATTTAAAGCATCAAATAAACATGAATGAACATAAGAAGGAATGTTGTTTTAACAGCGGAAAGACGTCAGTACACACCGTTTTTCAAGTTCAAATCCTCCAACGTTAATCTACTGACTCTCCTGACTGCTTTGTCGACAAAAATGGAGAATGGCGGATTATGATTGGTCAGGTCGCCTGTCAATCAAACTCCCTGCAAGGGTCAACTGCATTTGAAAGATTTTACTTTCAATAAAAAATTTGCAATATATTTGTAGGTGTTTTTATGCATGTTTGGCTGGGGCTTTTGTTGCATTTACACTGTTTTGACCTCTAGGGGTCCCCGTGGAGACGGGTGTTGGATTGTTTCGAAGCCTCGACACAATATGACACATTTGCTTCAACTGTTTCAGTGTTCCATGAAGCCTCGATCTACCCACCACTACATGCAAAAAGATTTATTGTTAAAATCCACAAGAGGAACAAAACACAGGGAAACTAGTGTAAATCAAGAAACACAAGGCAGGAGAGAGTTACAGCATGACACAACAACTGACAAAACACAAGAGAGACACAAGGGTTATTTATACAGATGACAAAACAAGTTTAACAAGGTAATGAGAGGGAGTGGCTAATAGAAAAATACCTGGAGAAAAATAATCAACAAGAAAGACTACAAACTGATTACAAAAATAACAAAGCAACCACTTCAACATAAAAGTCAAATGACAGACACAGAGCACATGTGACACAGGGTGACCCAATCCAATTTTGAGTGGAAAAACCGGCACAAAAGAAATCCCACTGGATCAGGCCCACGAAGAGACCACGTCTCTAGTGGAATGAGCTCTGACACCCAGAGGGCAACGAAGGCTCTTAAATGTATAAGCTAGTGAGATAGCGTCCTGGAAAGGCTCTGTTTCGAGGCAGCTAGACCTTTAGATCGGTCCCCAAAAGAAACAAAGAGCTGTTCTGACTGTCTGAAAGCAGCCGAACGTTCCATATAAATTTCCACATAAATTCTCAGGGCTCTAACCGGGCAAAGGAGATTCAAGTCAGACTCGCTGTCAGATCCGAAGAGGGCTCTCTTCTTTGTTGTAACCTTTTTTTGTATTGTGTTGTATTTGTATTTTATTGTAACATTTTTAATAAAATAGCAAAAATATATGTACAAGGTAGATGTAAACAAAATCTTAAAAGGTTATTATTTGTATTGTGTTTTATTAGTGACACATTTTGGATATATTCCAAAACTTTCTGTAAATACAGTATGAGAATTAACTGCACAATTACTAGAAATGTTTACCTTGGATATTATACAATTTGCAAGCACAATTTAATATATATATATATATATATATATATATATATATATATATATATATATATATAATATATATTAAATTGTGCTTGCAAATTGTATAAATTTTGTCCTTGCATTCTTGTGGCTCAGTGACACACCTGAATGAAAGGCTCATTGGTATGCAGCTCACTATGTGCTCATTATGCGGGCCATTGTCTTCTCAGGTGTGAATTACAGCAAGAGTCACGCCTCTACGCATATTGCCATTCCAAACAAAAAGTGTCTTACAAAATTTAAATCAATGTATTGTTTTGTGTGAATGATTAGGCCTCCAGGACCAAGGAAAGTTCCCATACGGGAACCGAAGGGGGGCGAGGAGGGTTCATCCTTCTAGCTCCCCTGAGGAAGCGGACTACAAGGTCGGTCCTACCCAGTGACTGGCCGTGCGAATGTTTGACAAACGCAGCAATAGCCGCCACATATACCTTGAGCGTGGATGGGGATCTACCCTTATCCAAGAGCTCCTGTAGGAAGGAGAGAACCTCCGATACCCCAAAATCTTGTGGATCCAGGTTGCGAGCTGAGCACCAACCTGAGAACACTGACCACTTGGAAGCATAAAGCCGTCTAGTAGAGGGCGCTCTAGCTAGCGTAATCGTGTTTAACACCCCGTCTGGGAGACTGACGGGTACCCGTTGAGGGCCCACACATGCAGAGCCCAAAGCTCGGGTTGTGGGTGCCAGATCTCTCCTCAATGGTACAGGCCACGAAGCCAAGCTCTGAAGCTGCATCACCTCCGGAAACCAAACTTGGTTCGGCCAGAACGGAGCTACTAGAAGCACAGAGGAACCGTTCTCCATGATACGCTTGATTACCTGTGGTAACAGCGTGATCGGCGGGAAAGCATAGAGAGGGTCTATGTTCTTGTTCTTTGTGAAGCATTTTGGATGCTGAGCATTGTCTTGAGACGCAAAGAGGTCGATTTCCGCTGTGCCAAAGGTGTCCCACAACAGCTGAACTGTCTGAGGGTGGAGAGACCATTCCCCTGAGGGAACGTTGTCCCTGGACAGCCTGTCTGGACCCACATTCAGATGGCCTGGCAAATGCGCCGCTCTCAGCAGTAGGTTGCGCTGAACCCATACAAGGAGGTGTTCTTCCAGTGCATGAAGGTTCCGTGATCTCAGACCGCCCCGGCGATTTATGTAGGAAACCACCGACATGTTGTCCGTGCGGGCAAGGACATGGTGGCCCTTTTATAATGGGTAGTAAGAACCGCAAGACGTTCTCGACCACCTTCATCTCTAGACAGTTTATGTGCAAGCCCTTTTCTTGGTTTGACCACAGGCCAAAAGTCGATCTGTCCTCGTAGAGGGCGCCCCAGCCTGAATTGGAGGCGTCTGTCGAAACCACTTTCAGTTTCGAGATTAGCCCCAGGTTTACACCTGTCTGATACCAGTCGACCGCCTTCCAGGGCTCCAGAGCTCTTACACAGTTCTGAGTTACCTTGAGACGTAAACGACCGGATGCCCATGCTCGACGCGGAACCCGCATCCTCAGCCAGTGCTGTAAAGTGCGCATGCGAAGCAGACCTAAACAAAGCACCGCTGAGGCTGAAGCCATGAGGCCTAGAATCCTCTGAAATCTTTTCAGAGGAGAGACATCGCCTACTTTGAATGACATCGCCAAGAGCTGAATACACAGAGCGCGCTGTGACGTCAGCCGCGCTGTCATTGACACAGAGTCCAGATCCATTCCCAGAAAAGAAGCTTTCTGTCTGTGAGATAGCGAACTCTTGGTCCAATTGACTTTGAGGCCCAGAGCCTCTAAATGGCTTAGTAACAGAGCCCTGTGTGTCATAAGTTCCACCTCCGACTGGGCCATCATTAGCCAGTCGTCCAAATAGTTCTTTATTCGCATACCCTTTTGTTTCAGGGGGCCGAGCGCCGCGTCCATGCACCTCCTAAATGTATGAGGTGCTAAGGACAGGCCGAACGGAAGGACGGTGTACTGATAAGCCTGACCCTCGAAGGCGAATCTTAAGAACGGCCTGTGACGGTGGCTATTTGTATCTGAAAATAAGCATCTTTCAGATCCACTGATATAAACCAGTCCCTCGGGCGAATCTGCGCGAGAATTTCATTTTGTAATAATTTTGAACGATCGCTCTGTTCAAAAGCCTGAGATCTAGAATGGGTCTGAGACCGCCATCCTTTTTGGGTACCAGGAAGTAACATCTGAAGAAACCCGACTCGCTCTGGTCTAGAGGGATGGTTTCTATGGCGCCCTTCAAGTACAGTTTCGTTATCTCGGCTCAAAGTAGATGAGCTACTTTCTGATCCACTGTAGTTTCGACCCGGGCTTAAAAAACGCCGGGGTCGGCGAGCGAACTGCAGTGAGTAGCCTCGTTTTATAATGATAAGCACCCAGTCTGACACGCCCGTGATAGCTTCCGATGCTTTTGCACGTATAAATAGGGGTAGAATGGTATCTGGGCTCTGGTCGCTGTAAGCTAGGGACCCGGAGACCTGATAGGGCTGATAAATTGACACTGTTTTTGCAGTGTTTACCTGAGGGAGCAGCGGGTTGATTTACACATAACATTCTGATCATGTGGGACGGGGAATGATTTATGTGTGTGTGCGGCACAGAGGGCGCAGTGTTTAACAGTAAGTGTGCGTGCTGAGAAACTGGCACCTTCTTTACACTTAAAACACCATCGGCATGAACCGCCTTTATAGAAACAGGCCCTGACTGAGTGTGTGTCACTGAGTGGGCCGTGCTTATGTGTAGGGGTGAACACTGGGACGTGGGCACATTTCCTACATTTAAAACACCTTCGGCGATAGCCGGATAAACAGACATAATGCTCTTTTTGAGGTTTGGGTACATGCGAGTGGGTTGTGCAACTGGCTCGTTGGCTGTAGAATACACATCTCCAGTCACCGCGGCCGCGGGAACTGTGAGAGCGTCACGTGCTGCTTTCAAAGGCGGTCCGGCCGCAGCGGGACTCAACCTTCGCCGTCTTCCTAAAGTTAGGAAGATTTCGGTGGCACAGGATCCAGTGTGATCTTGGGCCTGGGTCCCCAAGGAGGAGGAGGCCTGCGGCGGCCAGCTGAGCTCGAGCGTTGGCTCTCTCTCGGTTGCTGATGCTGAGAAACTGGCGGTGGAGGCAGCGGGGATGCTGTTTTCCGTGCAGGCGGCTGTTTCCTAGAGCTTCCTGACACGGAACTTGAGCGTCGAGGGATGAAGTGCTGCATAGCCTGCAACATCTTCTGGACCTCTGAAAAACACTCCACAAACCCATCAACAGCTTGCCCGAAAAGCCCGGAAGGAGACACAGGCGCGTCAAGGAAGGAGGCTCTGTCAGCGTCCTTCATATCCGACAGTGTCAGCCACAAATGTCTCTCGGCAACGGTGAGGGAAGCCATGTTCCTCCCGATGGCCTGGGCGGCGGACTTAGTGGCTTGCAGAGATCCTGAAGTCAGTAAAGCTGTCCGAGTCCGTGCTCGGCTCGTCCAAGGAACGGAGAAGGTTGGCTTGGTAAATCTGCAGCACTGCCATCGTGTGGAGTGCTGAGGTGGCCTGGCCAGCGGCGGTGTAAGCGCGGCTGACGAAAGCGTAAGTAGTTCGGCAGGCTTTAGAAGGCAAAGCGGCCTTAGAACGCCATCCAGCGGAGGGCGGGCAAAGGTGCGTTGCGATCGCTTCCTCGACCGGAGGAATGGAAACATATCCTTTGTCCTTCGCGCCATCCACAATGGGGAGCGTCGAAGAGACAGATGATTGCAGCCTAGCCGAAAAAGGAGCCTTCCAGGATTTTGACAGCTCCTCGTGCAGTTCGGGGAGAAATGGGGCAGGCCTCATGGGACGCGCGGGGCGTGATTGGTGCTTACGTCATGAGCAGTCCCTCGATAGGTTGCAGCAATTGCCGCAGAGCAGCCAATGGGCGCACAAGCTACCTCGCCTAGGTCTGCTCGCAGTAGAAAATGCGTTTTAAATTAATACAAATTATAGGGCTAATTTATGGCTTTAGTATTCTTGAGAAAAGAGGTTTTCCCGTAGCGTAAACTAGCTTACGCAACATGAGAGTACTCTCATAAGAGAAATGCGGTTTTACAGATACTATTCACGTGACTTACAAATGAAAGATTGCTATCAAAGAGCACACCCAGGTTTCTAATCGACGACGAAGACTTGACAGAGCAGCCATCAAGTGTTTTTTGTCCAATAATTAGAATCTCTGTTTTTTTCAGAATTAAGTAGTAGGAAATTACCAGTCATCCAATTTTTTTATATCAGCTATGCATTCCGTTAATTTTGTGAATTGGTAAGTTTCGTCAGGGCGTGAAGAAATATAGAGCTGAGTAACATCAGCAGTGAAAACTAATGCCATGCTTCCTAATGATATCTCCTAAGGGTAGCATGTACAGAGTGAACAGCAGCGGTCCTAGTACTGAGCCTTGTGGTACGCCATACTGAACTTGTGATCGATAACACATCTCTTCATTTACTGCTACAAACTGATAACGGTCAAATAAGTATGATTTAAACCATACTAATGCAATTCCACTAATGCCAACATAATTTTCGAGTCTAATTAAAAGAATGTTGTATCAATAGTATCAAATGCAGCACTAAGATCGAGTAACACCAATAGCGAGATACACCCAAGATCGGATGATAAGAGCAAATCATTTGTGACTCTGATGAGAGCTGTCTCAGTACTATGGTACGGTCTAAATTCTAACTGAAAATCCTCTCAGATATCATTTCTTTCTAAAAATGAACATAGTTATGAGGATACTGCCTTTTCTAGTATCTTTGACAGAAAAGGTAGATTTGAGATCGGTCTGTAATTGACTAATTCTGTACGATCAAATTGTGTTTTTTTAACAATTGGTTTAATCATAGCCAGCTTAAAAGTTTTTGGTACGTATCCTAGTGACAAAGATGAATTAACATGCTATAAAAATTAATCTGTGGAGTATTTTGAGCTAAAACATATACACACTCTTGGGACATCAGAGACTTATTTTATGTCTTGTAAAAAGGGGAATGATAGGTCCCCTTTAGATGTATTGTTAATTTGTGTTAATGTCACTCAAAAAACACATTAAATCAGCTAGAGAGAAACTGGCAGCCAGGCAACAGAAAAGTGACCAATACTGAGTAGCGACGTCACTACACGTATTCTACCGACACAGCCAATCGTGCTGAGAATTCTGGTCAGAGAATGGTTTGTAATTGTACCGTGCCATACCAGGCTAAAGTGGAAATACAACTGGAACCATTCCTAACTGTTCTTAGAACCGTTCTGCCCAAGAGTGGAAAAGCAGCTTTAGCTACACAAGAAACAGTGAAAACAAGGGCTATACATACACAATGACTAATGATTAACAAGATACACCTGAAAGTAAACAAACCAAATGAACCAATCTGAACAAAAGACATGAAAGCAAAGCAAACACATGCCGAGATCACATGAGGGGCAAGGGAATGTCAGTCCAGTTGGTTAGTCCAGTTATGCCGTCCCTTCATGCAAAGTCACATAATTTTTTGATGGGCATCTAGGAATTTATTCGGTAAATGTGTTTCAAATGAGTACTTATTGTTTGTATTGCTGAATGGAAATTTGATTGGATATGTGGAAAAAAAACAAATACAGTAATGATTGTCAAACCTCCCAACATTCCCAGTGTGGCCCTCAGAAAATCACATCAAGTTTCTAGAGCCCTGGAAATCTGTTAAAATTGCAGCAGATAATATCACAATCTTTTCTGAAACTTACACAAAATGTTTAAAGTGACATTAAAAAGTTACGTTTAAATTACTTTTATTGATTTTTATTTTGTCTTGAGGTTCCCTAGAAAATGCAATGGAACTGCACTTGCACTGGCAATTTAGAAACTTAACTCTAGAAATTCTGTTTCAGAGATGCAGATGTATGATGACACCGGAAAATGTGGCACCCAGAGAAATGTATGCAATTAATGATTTGACCTATGGTGTTCCACAGGGATCTATTCTGGCTCCAACACTGTTTTCTTTATACTTACTGCCATTGGGTTCTATCTTTTTCAAAAATGGAGTATCATTTCACTTATATGCTGATGACATCCAATTGTACCATTTTAACAAAATGATTTTAATTCTGTAGAGGTCTTGCTATCGTGTTTGCAGTAAGTTAAATCATGGCTTACACACTTTTTTTTTGGCCTTAAATGAGAACAAAACAGAAGTAATATTGTTTGGACCAAGTGATTTTTATGACTTCGATGATCTGGACCTTGGAGACTAAAGTTCCCATGTTACTCCATGTGCAAAAAATCTAGGTGTTTTGTTTGACTCAGCTGTTAAGTTTGATAAACAAATTAATTCTGTTGTTAAATCATGTTTCTTTCATCTATGACACTAGCAAAAATTGAAACCTTTCTTTTTCTAAAGAAATTTAGAAAATTTAAATTTGAGATAGTTATTCATGCGTTCATTACTTCATGCCTTGATTACTGCAATTCACTTTATAATGGAGTTAACCACTCATCTATCAAGCATCTACAAATGATTCAAAATGCTGCGGCCAAGCTGTTGACTGGTAGTAGAAAATTCGATTCCATTTCTCCAATTTTAACTTCTCTGCACTGGCTACCGGTCAAATCGAGAATTGAATTTAAAATTTTAGTTTTTTTTTTTTTAATCATTACCCAGCTTAGCACCAGCCTATCTATCATATATATTAGTTTCTCATAACCCATCTAAGTCACTTAGGTCTGGCAACCTTGAATTGCTCTCTGTCCTAAGATCTAGGCTACCTAGGAGATCTTTTGCGATAGCAGGCCCTAAATTCTGGAATAGCCTACCAGTGTCGATCCGATCGGTGCCCTCACTCTCCATTTTTAAATCAAAGCTTAAAACATATTTTCTTAATGTTGGTTTTAATGTTTGTCATGTGACCAGAGTTGTGTGGAGACATTACCTGTTAATCTGAATGCCCAAACTGAGTTCAAGGCTTCCTTACCCTGTGCAAACATTACAGGAATGTCAAGTCAAATACTCAGAGGTTCAGCAAAACAACCTACAGAGAAAGATAAACCAAAAAATGTTTACTACTTTTTGTTTTTCCATTTTAGAATTGGAGGTATGCCAAGCCCAAGAAAGTAGGGTAAGTCAAACCCATTTCTAAAAGAGAAGTAACTCAGAGTCAGTTACCATGGTACCATTTGAACTTAGCTTGGTCAGAAGCAGGTTTTCTTCAGTAAGCCCAGAGTTTCTTTCGGTCTCCTCCCCCATTTTTAAACCGCAAGTAGTGTTTAAATACCTAATTTATTCAGTACAGTTCCTCATCAGTCAGTCACATTCGACGTTAATGTCAGTGACTGATGTATTGGGATATCTTCAAATGGTACAGAGCAAGTTATTGGTGAGTGAGATTTGCATCTCAAATCTAGTGTGGGTATATAAGGAAGCGTGTGGGACTCACTCATTAGCTTTCGCTTCAGAGCCGAGCATTTCTGAGCAAGATCTCATAGTGCTGTGACAGCACCAGGAAGAGGCTTCTTACACGTGTTGGTGTGACGGTGCGTCAGCGGTGGTCGCCTTTTGAAGAGGACTCTGCACACTGTGCAAGCGACCTTTCCCCTGTGCACTTCAGCACAAAAGAGAAATACGGGTGTGACTGCGTATTTTTCAAGATGTAATTTCACCCGTGTGTTTCTGGATGAGGTCATTACCTTGCCCCAGCTCATAGTCAGGATCACTGTCTCACGTGTCTGGGCCGTAAGCATGCTGAGACAGTGTTCGAGGATGAATCATGTACCAACTGCAGATAGATTACCATCGCAATGCTATGATCAGGACTCCAATAACTCGAGAGAGGTGGGGTCCCTTCTGCTATGCTTTGGTTGATGCTCAGTGGGGCATCTCCCTC